>CM061531.1:71084752-71188918 GCA_030545055.2 Neoaliturus tenellus | reverse complement strand
TTTTTTGTTTTAACTGTTTATTTAGTCTTCACAAAACAATTTGTATTCTTTTACAAGTCATTTTATGTGCACTACATCTTTTAACTCGTTTTTTGTCAATTTATAAGGTCAGTTATACTATAAATATTTATATATATTTTACTATTAGTAAAAAAAAAAAAAAAAAAAAAAAAAAAAACAAAGTAATACGAGTTTCATATTGTTATAAGAGGTTTCAAAGGTTTTAGTTTACATTAGCAAAATTATTTTTAATTTTTTTCGCTGTAAAGTAAACACGCTCCCTCATTTTATTAAGATTTTGCTTGTTTATACATGAAAGATGATGATTATTATATATTTATTTTAATCTACATTAAATTCAGAATAAATTGATATAGTATTCGTATTGTTATAGGAGTATTGAATAGTTTATTTTGCTGTAACAAAATTATTTTAATTCTTACTTGGCGGGCCTCGGGTGCACTACCTCATTTTAATTCAATCTCGCTATTGTATTTATGGAAGATTATAATTACTATATATGTATTTTAAATCTACATTAAATTCTCAATAAATTGATGTATGTTTCATATTGTTATAAGAGTATTATACAGTTTATTTTGCTGTAACAAAATTATTTTAATTCTTACTTGGCGGGCCTCGGGTGCACTACCTCATTTTAATTCAATCTCGCTATTGTATTTATGGAAGATTATAATTACTATATATGTATTTTAAATCTACATTAAATTCTCAATAAATTGATGTATGTTTCATATTGTTATAAGAGTATTATACAGTTTATTTTGCTGTAACAAAATTATTTTAATTCTTACTTGGCGGGCCTCGGGTGCACTCTACCTCATTTTAATTCAATCTCGCTATTGTATTTATGGAAGATTATAATTACTATATATGTATTTTGAATCTACATTATATTCTCAATAAATTGATGTATGTTTCATATTGTTATAAGAGTATTATACAGTTTATTTTGCTGTAAAAAGATTATTTTAATTCTTACTTGGCGGGCCTCGGGTGCACTACCTCATTTTAATTCAATCTCGCTATTGTATTTATGGAAGATTATAATTACTATATATGTATTTTGAATCTACATTAAATTCTCAATAAATTGATGTATGTTTCATATTGTTATAAGAGTATTATACAGTTTATTTTGCTGTAAAAAGATTATTTTAATTCTTGCTTGGCGGGCCTCGGGTGCACTCTACCTCATTTTAATTCAATCTTGCTATTGTATTTATGGAAGATTATAATTACTATGTATGTATTTTAAATCTACATTAAATTCTCAATAAATTGATGTATGTTTTATATTGTTATAATAGTACAAAACAGTTTATTTTGCTGCAACAAAATTATTTTAATTCTTACTTGGCGGGCCTCGGGTGCACTCTACCTCATTTTAATTCAATCTTGCTATTGTATTTATGGAAGTTTTTATTTATTTGTATTTTATAATAAAGTACATTTTATAATAAAATAAAGTATTGTAATTTAATATGTAATCTATCTACTTAAGAGACTTTTAATAAAAAAATATGCATTTAAAATTAAGTTTACATCACAACGTAAGTGGTGTATGTTACTATACAAAGAAATATCTTTAAAGCTAAACTTTACAAAACTAAATTCACTAAAATTAGCAAGTATGTCTAAGGGAAATAAAAATAAAATACTTTAAAGTTGTATTATTTATACAATAAAATACTTCTATAAAACACTCTTAGTTCAGAAAATCTACATACCCATGAGTACAACAGTATTGTTATGACTAAAAATTATTGATTGAATTAAATTCTAAATTCGCTGAGCATGTAGGTCTGCTGTGATGGGTGTTACTTAGTGTTAGTGGTATTGATTTTTAGGCATATTTTCAATTCTGTACACAAAATATATAATTCTCATTCCAAAAATAATCTGACATTTGCCAGTAAGAGACATAACTAGTAATTAAAGATTATGGTCTTGCCAACCTTAGAATTGTGACTGTAGATAAACTATTATAAGCAATCTTACGAACACTTAACCACTTACAAACTAACGATAATATATGAAATCTATAGTAAATTTAACGCTCTTTCCATACATATATAGTGTTATGGCAAAAAACGTGCAAATAATTGTTTAAATGTGATGTAATATTGAATAACAGTATTTTTCTTAAAAGTACCAAAAATTAGCCAATTTTCAAATAGCTCTAGTTTCATAATGGTTGGTCGTAACAACAACGTTTATGCATGCATTGTGTTGGAAATTTTCTCTACTTTAATTTTGTTAAGGACATAAATTTCGAAAAAATGCATCGTTTCGGAGTTATAAGCAAAATACTAAAAAAAGTGCCAAAATTTCAATGTTTTTTGCAGATATCTCGAGAAGCACAAGGAATATCTTGGTGCAAACTTCAGATTCGGATTCAGCACCCCAAAAAACATATAAAACAGCAGAAAAACTCCATACTATAATTTTTTCCACGTAGGGTATTTTTTCAGTACGGTTTTACTGGACTATATGGCTAGGCTTTCTATTTGTGTTCATTGCCATGGATGTTATGTAAAGAATGCACTCAAACTACACAACACAATTCTTTATTTTATAATATCCCTCTTATTGTTATTTCAACCAAATATTTTTTTATTCACAATAGTATTTCATTACATTTATAATGAAATATAAAATTTCAATTTTAATGAAAATTTTTTATTTTTAATGAACGCTGGATTAAATACATAGTGTTATGAAATAGTTTCAATACATTTTGAATGGCCAGCGTTCAATATCGTTCGTGGATAACCGCAGGATCCATCCGATCGATTGGAGACCACAATGGTCAAGTTGTTTTTTGTGACGTGCAGTTAAAATGAACGTGGAGAACTTGTGACATGGCGGTTTTTTTTTTTATGAACGAGGAGTTAAAATGTATTCTATCATAAAGATAAAAGTCAATTTTTTCGAGTAGTATTTTTTATTGGTGTGATGGTTAAACAAGCGCCATACACAAGCATGGTAGGTTTGACCAATACTATGAAATTGAATTTGGCGTATGTATAGTAAATTGTGATACCGTCCTTGTCGTTAATTCGTATAGGTACTTAATTTACTTAATTCAGTGATGGCGTAAACTATTCTCCTGGTTATTAGTAAATCTTTTGAAAAACAAGAAGCATTCAATTGTTTTTGTCTCGTAACTGCGTTCAATAGTTTTAAATTCCAAATACGTTTGGTAGTGGCCATTGCACTGATAATATCTTTAAAATTATAACTTCAGACCCACAAAATATGACATTGAATGACAAAATGTCTACTAAATTGGTTACACGTTAATTGGTACTGTGTAATACGATGTATTCCCAAACCGACTTAACTTTGAACTGATCACTGTTGACAAACTCTGTTGAACTTGATAGATTGTGTGAAGGCCTAATCAGATAAACCATTCGTTTCGGAATCACGAAGTAAAAAGACACTCTCTTTGAAATAACATCAGTTGTGAGTAGGCTCAATTAATCAAGCAACTATAGTTAATCACGAATGACAATATCTTAGAAATTGAAGGTGAACAGCATTAACAGACCTTCACGTTAACTGTTAAATCCCAACAATCATTCAAAAATCGTTGTAGATACAAGCTTTATAAACAAGCCTAACAATTATATAAAATTGCATGTGTGCAATGCTGTTTTTAAAGAGTATATGAAATTAATTAAATATTATAAATACTCTATACGTTTGTCTTGATAAGTTTAATGTTAAGGTTAAGCAAAAAACGTACGCTCTAAATTATTACAATTTATGTAGCTATTAGTAGTCTTGCAAAAGTATTTAGAATGATTTGTAGAACAATTTTTAAAAATCAGTTAAAAAGCAATTAAGATAGCATTCGTCCCTATTCAAATTTCAACAAAAAATATAAATAAACTTCCTTTCTAAACTTTCCCTAATACATATAAAATAATTATTTATTTTATCATCAGCACAGAATAACAATATTTTCATATCAGATAATATTCCTGAAAGGTCAAAAAGGAAATTATTGAGTGTAACATCTAAAATGAATAGGGAAGCATGTTTCTTATCTCCCTTTTTTCTCAGCTTGTGTTCATCTTAGGAGAAATCCGCGCATACCGTTAGCAAGGTAGTGTCGTGTAGATGAGCACAATCATTATTATAAATCACATCGGCCCCCAAGGCGACGCCACAAAGATCCAAGGTTAATATTTTGGATTGAATCAAGGTATTAAAAATAGTTTACCAGGTTACCGGACAAAAAAATCCTAGTGACGTCACCGGCACGGCCAGCGGTTTTAACCACAACAAACCAACTCATCTGTCAATTTCAATAAAGATGACGTCACCGGCACCACTTTCCGTGAGTCACCTGCATATATCGGTACCATGGATTGAATAATTGATTGAATCATTCGACAGCTCTTGTAATAACAACTGCTAGAAAAATGGGAAGAACAGATGTTTTCAGTTATAAAATATATGTGAACTTCTTGGGTCCAGATCAATTGAATTTTTGGTCGAAGTTCGATCAGGAGGCAATCTCTAGTAAGAATTAAACTGTGTACTAATGTCGTATTCAAACAACATCTTGAAACAGACCTGGATATATAATAAATCCAGTACATAATTTGATTTTTACATTAATATTCATGGATCAAATTCATTGCCTACTCTGGGGCGCACACAAAATGCCATAAATTAACGGTATAATTTTATTCTCTGAGGTTCTTATAAACTATACCGCTACAGCGTAGCTATTTAAGGGAAACATTCTTGTGTAACATATTAATTTTATGGTATATAATTTTAAAATAATCAAAGTCAAGGAATTCCAACATTCTAATCATTGAGTTGTCGTACAGTCTTTAAATTTCTTTCCTCGCGACGAAAACTGCTCTTTTAATAAATGCTTGACCAACATGAAAATTCAAGGTTGGCTTGCAATGATTTATATGATTTAATAAACAATGGATTATTCATAAACGCACAAAACTAAAGCATAATTAAAATCAGCGTTAATTTAAATTAACTTTATTCAAAATATCCAATAAATTAAAATTTTATTTGGTAAGGCCTTTCATATTCAAAGAATACATCGTCAGACCATTATCAACTGATACAAAAATACTCGTAGTAATTTAAAAATATAGGTTACAAAACATATGCTTCTAATATTGTGGTACATCTGGAGATTTTTTTTTTATAAGAAAGTTTATAAGTTATGATAATGTGTACTATAAAAAATTGTTGCATATTCATGAATTTAAGTTATTTTATGTTTAGGATGTTTATCAATGGAGAATTTTGAATTGGTCCATGATCGTTGTTTACTATTTGTAGTCTTCGTTTATTAATTTCTAAAGTTTCTTGGGCGTCTAAATATTGATTGTTGTTAACTTCTTTGATTAATTTTATTTTCGAGAAAGAGTGCCCGGTATCCAATGCGTGTCTTGCAATCGCGGATTTTTTTGGGCGATTAAATTTCACATGGCTTATATGTTCTTTCAAACGGGTTTCTAATTTTCGACGTGTTTGTCCAACATATAATTTGTCACAGTTATCACTTTCCACTTGATATACTGTATTCCTGACTTTAATTCTTCATTTATTTTACTTTTTGTACTTCCAAGAATATTTTTGAGCTTGAATTTGGATGAGAAACCAATGTTGATATTTCCATGTCTTTTAAACGATTTCTGAATTATTCTATTATACGAGGTAAACGTTACTGATCGCCAGTTATCTTCTTTTTTGTTGTTATTGAAAAACGTTGTTCTTGATGTTTTTGCCATTTGTTTTTTCTTTTTGTTTATAATTTGGTCAATCATATTTGTGCTGTATCCATTGAACTGAGCAATGTTTTTGATCTTTTTAATCTCTTCCTCGTATCTTTCGTTACTAAGAGGGGTGTTTAGTAGTCTGTGTACTAGACTATTATATGCTGCTCTTTTGTGTGAATATGGAGCAAATGCATCTTTGGTTATGAAGCGGTTGTTGTTCGTAGGTTTTCTGTAGATGTCGAATTCAACTTTGTCATATTTATTTCTAATAACAAGCAGGTCAAGGAATGCCAACGAACCGTTACATTCTAATTTATTTAAAAATTAATAAACGGAGACTACAAATAGTAAACAACGATCATGGACCAATTCAAAATTCTCCATTGATAAACATCCTAAACATAAAATAACTTAAATTCATGAATATGCAACAATTTTTTATAGTACACATTATCATAACTTATAAACTTTCTTTTCCAAAAAATCTCCAGATGTACCACAATATTAGAAGCATATGTTTTGTAAACTTTATTTTTTAAATTACTATTTTTGTATTAGTTGATAATGGTCTGACGATGTATTCTTTGAATATGAAAGGCCTTACCAAAAAAAAATTAATTTATTGGTTACTTTGAAGAAAGTTAATGTAAAATTAATAACAGTTCCAATAAGAAGAGCTTCTTAAAATGAATAAAATCAGCGTTTTTATGTTCGAGTACGACTTATTGTAGTTTTTATCATAATAGGTTTACGAGATGGCAATTTTTACTATTGTTTGTTATATTTATTTCATAATCATTGTTTGCGTTTTTGTTCATCGTTAATAAAACAGTTAACATTCCAATCTTGACTTGGGGTCTGAATCTAATCTAACTTTGATTTCCTCTGTGAGGATTTGACAGAAGTGTCCAGACTGTCTAAGCAACAAGTGACAGAGCCTACAAACTTGGCCGTGCTAAACAACTTACTGCTCTTATGCTCTTAACTAAATGCTCTGAGCATTTGAGTTTTGTAGAGGGAATACTATTAAACATTTTATTTAATGATTTTTTTATTTACCAAATTCTTTTGTGTAGTAATGGAATATCAGGTTCATAATCTTTAGGTAATGGGACATTATATTTTTAAGTTATTTTTGACGATCTGACCATACTTGCGAATTTGGAGCAGTATACTATAGAGCCCACAATATAATATTATCAATAATTTGCATACAAATAAAAAAACCCGAATAGTCGCTGACCTTACTATAGTAATGACGGAATAATAACTTTTGGCAAAGTTTTTTGTTTTATTTTTTGTTTTTTATGACCCTAAATTATTATAATAAATTTGTTGTAAATGTTTATTTAAATTATTTGGGTAAACAAAAACAAATAGGCCAGATGAATTAATTTTTTAAATAAATAAATCTACAGATGTATTTGAGATTCATCCATTACGAGAATCTGTAATGATTCAACTCACAATTGTTACTTATATCTAATCATACCGAAGGAAAGAATGCTCCATCCGTAATCCTTGTGCTAGTCTGTACATCACTTACAATACACTATTACAGGAATGTGGCTCGTTTGTAAAAAAACAAGTTACTTCAATAACACTGCCCTTGTATGTTTAAAAGAGTTGCATGAAAGGACTGTTTGGTATTTATCATAAAACTATTATAATAACATAATATGTTAGTTATTATTGTTACTAATCGGAAAAAAATTAACTGTGGTTTTTGCATTTGCAGTAAAGAGAATTTAATGGTAAAAATTATCAAGATAATTATTTTTATGAAAAATGTTCAGTTGGTGAAATTAAAATAAGGAGAAAATCAATGGGTGATTCTGCAGTAGATTGGTTTACTGCGGTTGCGAAGATGATACTGGGAGCATTTAGGGGAAACCAATATTGCTTACATATTAAACGTGAGCATTAGCTACTGATTGTTCGTCATCCATCACAACTTAAGTTTAATGTTTGATCTTTTGGTGATATATGTATAAAGCCACCCTTTATTTTTAAAAACTCATACACCTTAAGTTCAGTATCGTGAAAGTGTAATTTTTTATCTGTGGATAAACAAATCAATGGACACGTTAGAAAAAAAATATAATAATTATTTATTTTAAATATACCATTTAACATTTTAAGTAAAAGACAATTTTTGAAATTGCATTGAACAGATTCAACTTTGAGGAACTTTATCAAGATTTGAAAACACATGACTTCTATTCAGGCAATACGTTACTACAACTCAAAGCGAATTGTAGATCTGGGTCAGTAATCATGTAGAGATAAACGAGATAAAACAATTCAATGCTTGGTGGAGCATTGTTGTCTTTTGTCTGTTGTTGGATTAATTTCCACGATAGACATGACACAACTATCTGTTGGCATTGTCGATTATGTTCATCCGTTATTTGCTTTTAATTTTACGTTATTTGTGTTATTTTGTCCATTAGTACAGACCCTAAATACGTTGAGCGTACACTGAAAGTCTAAAGAAATTTGAATTTTGATTATTGTTGGGGACCTTTAGTGTACGTAAAAAATCATAGTTGCCACATGTTCGGAGTGGGCACAACACAGGGGACGCCCCGTGGAATTTACATTTACAGGAAATTACATTTTTGTAGGAAATCATAGAGGAAACTTTATTGGCATATGTCATATTATGTATCATTTTAAATGTCTTTGAATGTAGATTACAACGCCACAAACCCGATCTCAAAAAATCAAATATAATTCGAGTTGTTGCGTTTTGAAACTTTGGTAAAACGTTTTTATGCAAATTTTTACTGCCTAACATTAACCTCGAACGCCATTTGAGGTCGGCTTCGCGGCATTGCTTTCTGTTAAACAGGATCCTAAAGCTTGAAACGTTAGATATTTTATACAAATTTCCATGGGATGTCCCAAATAAAGCTTAAAATCATAATGTAATCATAATATTTCGGACTGCAGTTGAGGACGGCAAATGAAGACTTAAACCTAAAATTGAAATTAATTTTGAGGATCTTGTTTATCCTTGAAAACAAGAGATAAATAGAATAGCAATAATATTGAAAACAATGCCACCAACTTGGCCACAAATGAACGTTCGAGCAAGAAATGGTAGGCAGTCAAACTTTGCATAAAAGCATTTTACCAAAATTTCAAAACGCAATAACTCGCGTTATATTCCACCTTTTGACATCGGGTTTTGTGGCCGACTTTCAAAGACCTTTAAAATGATATATAACATCACATATGCCAATACATTTTCCTTTACCACTTCCTCTAGATTGCGTCCCCCATGTTGTGCCCACTCTGGAAATGTGGCAACATCGATTTATTATATCTAATTAAATGTCCCCAACCATAATCAAAAGTAAAATTTCGTTAGATTTTCAGTGCATGCTCAACCTGTTTAGGGCCTGGACTACATTATTTGGTGGAGGTGAGTCGGGGGCGTAGTAGTTAGCGCGCCCCATCGGTACCAGGGTAGCGATGTCGTAGGTTCTAATATCGAGTTCTGCGAGGAAGTTTTTACCAGTATCATCCACCTGTTCTGTAGTGGCTCTTCTCCCTTATTATGTGTAATATTATCCACCCTAAGATAAATGTGTGATTGTGTGGACGAGGCAAATTAAGGTAAAAAGAGGCCTGCTTACCTTTTAAAAAACGTTGTGAAACCTTTTGATTACTTTAAACGGTATTGTTGGCAATACCTAGTTAGCAGTTTTTCGCTCATTGTGTCACTGGAAACCTATATTTTTTATGGGACACTTCTTAATTTTAAAAGTTGGAAATTACGGAAAACATTGCCTTTTACTTACATACAGTAATTACACAAATTTTTTAGATAAACAGTATTTTCCCAATTGTTAAATACCTGGTAAAGCGATTGACAGAGCTTTTTTTGTATTAATGCAAAACCCACCGTACAAATAGCCAGTGCCGTGAAGGGTGGCTCTGCCTCCCTCAATAAGTTTGATGAGGAGAGCGGCTATTCACTCGGCCACTTTCATAACAGCGACAAAGCCCCCTCCTGCATCACGAGAGCCAGCAACATTCACTCACAGCCCTCGTCAACTGATGGGAACATGCCTTTCAGTATATACAACATATTTATGTAACAGTCACATTGACATAAAAATTGTTAGAGCGCAACCGGTTTACCTATAATGGCACAATTTGTTTTTGTGAAAAATGAATTGTGTAGATTTTAAAACGGGTGTATGGGTGGTCTGGGTCACCCGGTATTTACACTATTTCCTGTTTAACGTTAAAACTATACAGTGCAAGTGGTGGTACAAATGTAATACAATGCAGTCACTCGAGAATTGCGTCCGACGATGGCAAGAGCTGCATTACTTTATAAAATGTACATTAATTCAAGCGAACGCAATACTCATCTAATTGAATTACTAGTTCAGAACTAAAAATATAATGGTAATTACATAAAACTATTACCGGAGGATTTAAAGTGAAACGGGGTTCTCAGTGACTTTGATTTAATATCTGGCAATTCTAGGTCAGTTACAAAAATTAAAATAGTTTCAAAATGTGTTTTATTTTCAAAACGTTGAAACTTTCAGGAACTAGAAGTTTTAATCAGCTTGGTGAAACTTCTGCAGAGAAATTAAGAAAAACCATTGCTAGTCAAAACACATTTTGTTGACGACCTTATTTATTTCGGAGTTAAGCAAGCAAAATTAATCATCCAAAAATCGCTATGCGAATCATTGTATAAATGTAAAACGTCCCTAATAAGCCAATAACGACTGTATTTGAATAATTGAGGAAGAAAATAGCTCCTGATAACACCACCATTTTCATCCATTACAACTATCAATGATTTAACCTACAGGCATGTTTACTACACATTTAAGGTAATTTCCAATAAGTATATCTCACAATAACAATTGGACCTATTTCGTTTGTTGGGTCAAAATCCCTAGAGATTTGTCTCCGCAATTAAGGTGTGTATCAAGTAAGTCAAATAATTTTATACTACTGTATTTTCTTTTGCCTCTACTAATATTAACAAACAATCAATTTTGTGATTTCAACAGATAATTTCTACTATGTAAGTAAATCCTTCAACTTAACTCTCGTCTCTTTCATTAAATGCTGGAGTACGATTACTTGTAACCACAATGTTCTGTATTGCGCTGCTGGCTTAAATTGATTGTTACAATGCTCAGAATATTTCTAAGTAACCAATGAACGATAGCTACTAGATTAGATAAGGCATCGTATTATTAGCTAATTGGCTCCAGGCCTTCGTTTAGCTTGAGTTCTACTTTTATTCGGTCTAAAGAACTAAAGCCTACAACCGAACATGGGAAAACTCTAAACGATCTTGCAATGTTGCGACGAGTTTTGATGGAAGGTGTGCATCGATTCATGGTCTATTAAAGTATGTATAATCGTAGGTTTATATATCATTAAATGTTGTCCAAAGCTACAATATTAAAAATATGCTATCATTTCCAATAAGTTAAAATACGAAAACAAACATATGCCTAAAAATTTACGGTGTATTTGCAGCGGTGACACTGACGCATCGGTGAAGCTGTACCCCTACACGACTGTCGAGGAGTGATACATCATGGCTCACACTTGACCCGGATACGTGGGAACCATTGTTGTCAAGACAAAACCAATACTATAATGATACTTCAAATTTGAAACTTATTGAACGGTGATTAAAATGAATGAACTGATTAACTTTACCTTTGCCCCTTAACTTTATTGCGATGATAAAATGAAGGGTAATTTGAGCATTAAAACCTACCACTTACTAATCATTACTAATTTTTAAAATTGTATAATTTGTTCAACTTTGTCTTCCTTTGGGATAGAAAACATAATCTTATGACAGAAATCATTGAATTAAAAAACTATACATAGTTATTATATGTCCGAAAATAAAGATAAATGTATTTTAAAAAGTTGTGGTATTAATGAATTTAAAGTCCATAAAAATGTATTATTGTTTAGAAACTAACTTTAAGCCAATTAATTCGAGTGTTAAGTCAATCTCGGGAGAAACTATTGGAAAACTACAAGAGGCTCAACCAAGTACAGTTTTTATTTATTTATATTTATTTTTTTGTTTAGTAACATGTAAAGTGTATCTACATAAACATAAACTATAAATATTTTATTTACTTTAATCTACACTCTTTAGTTTTGCATGGTATTTTATTGCATAACGTGTAATGGTTTACTATATAAAAAAACCATGCCATAAAGAATTTAGTATTTAAGAAATATAATTTTATTATTGGTTTACTGAAAAAGTATGCCATAAAAATTCACGTATTTGTTTAGTAGATGATTGCGGACATTTCCAATCACTGATTAGTAAGAACAAATTCACGACGTTTCATGATCTGGAATCTGATTACACCTTCATGAAGAAGAAATACCTATGCTCTTCTCCAGGTCCGCCTGATGTGTTTTTATTAACTTTATTACGCTCTAGGTATTTGTTCCACCCGAAGACGGGATCAGGTTCCAGATATCGAAACGTCGTGAATTTTTATTTACTAATCAGTGAAAATATCCTCATACTAAACAATAACAAAAACTCACCATCACCAACAATGAACTTAAAACGAAGAATAAAAATTCACTTTTAAAAAAGTTTAAATATTATTTTATTAATAATTAAACTACATTTTAATTATAAATTTAAATATTTTGTATTGTTTAATTTTTATTTTTAATGAACAGTATTATTATTAAATTAATATTCTCATTATTATTTCTAAATTCACTTATTTCTAAATTTGATATTCTTATCTTCACCAAGGAATGAAATGAAATTAAACTTCAAATAGTCTTAGGAAGTAAGTTTGATAGAAAATTTGTGTTTCTTGATGTTTCTAGACCTTTCTTGCTAAGAAGTTATTGGTTCAGTTTTTTTCTGTTCTGCTCAATTTCTAAGAGTGCAGTATTTCATTAGCACAATATTCCGTATTAATAGTGCTAACTACTTTACCGTTATGCCCATTTCTTTCCATGATGTGAATCTCCCAGTTATTTTTTACTGTAAAAATAATTACTGTACTCAATGCAATAGCTACTCACATTTTCCTGGTTAACTTTTTACTTTTTATCTCAATGTCTAATTTTTTATATTTCTTAAACAGTCTAAACAATATTAAATGTTAATTTTTTTTAAATATTTATTTGACATTTTGGATACTTGGTAAAAACGCTTTAAATGTAACATAATAAAACAAAAAACTATCAGTGAAGAAATTAAATTTTGTCAACAAGCGTTTAACACCATTAACTGAAATACAATAACAAACTCAGTTTCAGTTCAATAAGATATTGATTTCTTATACCATTTAATTTTGTTAATAAAATGTTACAAACTTTTTAATGTTACAAAAAAGCTAACAAGATGTTTAAATCTACGGGAACAATGCTAGAAATCTGGTCCAGCAGATCGTGTTTAGCTAAATGAAAATGTATCAAAGAAATATAAGTTGTGCTATACAGAAAGGTTATAATTATTAGACACGTTTTAAGATTTATTAAACAAAGTACCAAGTAACTGAGAATCATGGGGATTGTTTTATTACATAGCATATTAAAAACAGTTTTTATTGCATTACACGAAAAAATTTAACATAATTCTTTTTGGAAGTAAACTAAAACGTTTCCTCGTGCTCTTCATGGTACACGCAAATTATGCAGTATGAATTCAACCTCTGACCAGGTTTTTTTCTGAACACTGCCGGAATTATGCTTCCAATAACCTTCCTTCTTAAGTTCCTCAAAGTTTCGAACCTTCTTTGCGAACATCCGTCTTTGTCATAAACAATGAAAAAAGCCAAAGGGTATAATGTTTGAAAAACGTGAAAGCATAGGAATTTTATCATTTTACATCCCTGTTATAATCTATTTATTATGATTACTTGATTATTTATAATTATTATTTTCAAATTTACTTATTTATTCATTTGATTTATAAATGTGTCCGATAATTTATGATCGCCTGTATATTCAATCGACTATGATGCACGTCCAAGAGCAATTTGATGGTGTGATTGTGCTAAACCACTCAGCGACTGATCATCGCTGATCCCTATTGACCAGTACAGAACATCACTCAGCAAATGATCGGTATATCATTACATAACATAACCCATCGAATGACTTCATATTAATTGCTTAAAACAGGATAGCAAAATCTACTTAATGCGGAAATTTATTATTAATGTATTGATAAAAGTATTTAATTTGCATGTTAGTTCCTAATGTTTAACTAGATCAATGTCATATACTCAAATTACATCACAAAACCAATTTTGAATTTCAATGAATTAACTAAAGGTTTTTCAATAATGGTTCAACTAAATGAATTCCGACATTATACTAACACGATTAGTATATATTGTATTTTTGATTAAGGTGAATTTTCGCTGTGTTTATGAAATAGTTTTAGAGCAACTTGTTTCGTAGTTCCCGAATTTTCATAACCGTTTCAACATTTATCATCAGGATAGGTGTATACAATTTTTGAATAAAAATATACTGTAATTTAACTATAGCTTTTGTAAATAATCCAGAAATATGAAATCTATGCTATAGACGATGACAATTAAGGTTTAAATATCTATAGATTTAAATATCTATAGAATTTTTCTCCCAGGACTCTCACAATCTGTGCAAATTCTATTAAATTTCAAATATTAAATAGGAAAAAGACATTTAATATATAACAAATTCTTACCAAATAAATATTTTATTTGGTTGAACTATCAACTTCGCCTGAGTCAAATACCTCCTCACTCTCTTTTGCAGCCCTTGGTGCGAAATAAACTATTTTTTTTCGGAAAAGATGTATTCTAATAGTTTTCTTTGATGAAATGTTTATTTTCAAACACGAAACAACTCAATCTATAAAATATTTGCACAGAAACAGTATATCTCCTCCTACTATTTATTTATTATTTCCTGTTTGGCTTGCAGTGTACAATTCGAGTCGCTTATTTGCCACGTATTTGCATCATTAACAGTAGTCGCTGCGTCGAATTGAATTCACTAGATTAGCGGTCTAATTCAAATTTGACCTTATCATCTAGCAGTGACTGACTTTACACTCGCTCAAATACATAGTTAAAAATATAAATGCTCATCGGCATTATGTATATTCCCTACTTCTTAAACTCGGAGTACCCTTATTCTGCGCGTATGGGGATGAATATACTAGAGATAGACATTCCTAAAATTAAGTTATTCGTAAAAAATAAAAGAAAATATTTTCCAATTGACACACATAAAAAATTCATGCACCTACTAAAATTTGCACTAGGCTCTTACTCAATTTATTAACCCTTTAAATTAGGATACAAAAATAAATAGCTTTAAACTACTAAAACTGTACAAAGACTACTGTACTACTTTACTGTACAAAGAGAAGGCTATTGGAATACTTTTTATATTTATTTTAACTATACTTCAGAGTTAGTTACTGTACTTTAGTACAACAACACAACCTTTGTCACGAACTACAGTTTGTTTACTATGTCACTAATGACATTTGAATGCTAATGGTTCACTGATTTTCGGCATTTTTCTATTGGACTGGTAGTCCAGGCGCTAGACAGGTTGAGTATGCACGGAAATACTAAAACTATATTATTATACTAGTAGTTGAGTTAAGTCGGTTTTGCAACGTCCGAGGGAAGAGCGCCCTGATTGGATGAAACAGGCTACGTGACGATTGTGATTGGTCGATAGCTGAAATAGGCCTCCGCCCCTCTTCTCTGATTGGTCGAGAGCTGGTATAGGCCCCGCCCCCTCTTCTCTGATTGGTCGACAGGTGACATAGGCTACGCCCCCTATACAAGATGGTGGTTGTTGTCGTCCAAAGGAGGAGTAGGTGGACGAGTCCATTGTAAGAGGGGGGGGATGTTTATATCTCAAAGCCATATAAGCTACCAACAGTTATACTATATAAAATGTATTAATGGCTATAATGTAAAATGTACATAATCAACGTTTACACTACATAACATGAAACTGCTGCTATACTATATAATATACTTCAATTACTATAATGTTAAATATTCTTAATCTAGTTATATTGTATGAAATGTGCCCATTGCTACACTATATAAAATGTATTGATGACTATTACGTTAAATATACACGATCAATGTTTATACTATATGAAATGGAATTCTGACTATTATACAATTTGTTTAAATATACATGATCAACGGTTATACTGTAAGGGGGGAACTGGATTAATATTGTTTTATTTAATTATTAACTATTGATTGCAGTAATGTAAGGAGGAAGTATTTGAGCTTGCTGTTGTATGAGTAGACTGGAACTGTTATTAAACAATAGCTTGTTTATGCTGACCTATTGGTAGCTCTGCCTTAAATAGGTCAGCAGACTTAGATTCGGGGGAGTGTGTCTAGTGCAGTGATGTGAGTGTGTAGGTTTGGGGGGCTAGGTCGGAGGGGCCATGGGGCTCAAGGCCTGGGGCCCGGGGTAAGTCCAAATTAGTTGGGGTTTTCTAAATTAAGGGGGGGTCCGATCCAAAATTGATTATTTGTTTAAAGTTTTTCTAGTTTAAAAGTTTGGATTTATTTCTTTGGGAGTTCCAGTCTACTTAACCCTAACATTAAAATTAATAAATGTATAAGTTGAATTCCGTTCTCGTTTATCATTAGTTTGAAACGATTGTATTTTCTGTTTGTTATGTTGATTTTAATATCTGTTAATTATATCTGGTTTTGAATCTTAACATGTCTCTTTTATTTAATGAGCTACGCCCTCAGTCATGTAGTGTGGCTTCTCAGTCTGGCCAACTGGGAAGTCGCATTCATGACAGGTGATGGATGCGCCGGACGTTTTGTTTTACAAAACGTTCGATCCTGGTACTGCTCTTTGGAATTGGCTTTAAATTTGGGGGTTTCAGTTTACAGAAGGGTTAAGCATTTACTTTTCAAAATTTAAAATGTTTTGGTTTAACCAGTTTGAAGTAAATTTGAAAAAGGGACATGTTTTTTCTAATATCATAGTATGTTCAAAATTATATTTTAGATATCCAAGTTTTTTTTAGTATGAGTTTTAAGTGGGGGCAGGGTTGGTATGTAGAAGTTTTGTTGGCATAAGAGATAAGTGTAAAGTGTGTTTAGGTGGTGTTATTAGTTATGTTTATGATAGTGCGTAGAGTTGGGTTTTAGTGTTACAGCACGGGCTGTGAGACAGACGTTGGTTACGTGTTAATGTGGTTGTGTTGAGCCACACGGGCTTTTGCGTTATCAGTGTTTTAGAGGCAAGTGGTTTGTTTGCTTCAAGTGCAGTGAAGTTTAATTTTGTGTTCTTGAGGTGTTTTTTAAATGTGCGCGAGGGTCCATGCCGCGATAAGTGTTTTTGTGCCGCGAGGGTCCATTCCGCGATGTGTGAGTTATGATATGTGCCGCGAGGATTCATGCCGCGATGGATGTTTTATACAGTGAGTTTTGTCTGTTTTGTGCTCTGGGAGCACAGCGTGTTTTGTTCAGAGAGAGAATTGTTTCTCAGTGTGTGACATGCTGTATTTTGTGTCGGGTAGAGAATCCCGGCATGTGTTATTTTTTTATGTAGGCCTATGTTTCAGGCTGAGAAAGCAGGTTCATGCTGAAGATGACTATGTTTTTCCCCTCTTATAGAAATGATTTGTTTTGAGTTTTAGGTACAGTGATAGTCAGAGTTTTTAGGCTGTGTTTTTCCAGAGAAATTTTAAAATGCAGACTAATTGAGTTTTCAGGTCGGCGCTGGAGTTTTATGTTTTATCTAATGATGTGTGAGGAGAGAGTTTGATTGCTTTGGGAGATGTATAAGGAAGGAGTTTTATTGTTTAAGTTTAGAATAGATCTTAGAGTAGTAAATTTTGGGGATTTGTGTATTTATATGTTTCAGGTATATTTGATTAAAACTACAGGGTTTATTAATTTATTTAGTATTACTGCTATGTACTATGTTGGAGAGAATGCTAGGAAGACCAGAAGTACGAACAGGCCAGAGAATTTGTTGTTGAGACATCAGTTTTCAGGTCAGAACTGCTGAGTCTTAGGCTGATGAACTGGCTGTTGACGACCTTGCTGACGCATGGGTTTTGGTGCTTGCCGATGGACGCTTTTACTAACATTTGTTTATGTAAATTATAAATGCACATCTTCTGTTTAATAATATTCATGGAAAATTTTATTTGAGATTTTTTTCACAAAGAGAGTTTGTTTACTATAAAATAAGAGAGGATTACCAATTTTATCATATTTTATCATATTTTTGTTTTTTGTTTTTTTTTCATAAAGATTTGGGCCCAAATCTATTTTTCCTTTAAATGTGTGAGAAAGATTTTGTTTAATTTGTTTTAATCGTTTGAGTGTAAAATGATCAGTGAGTAATTGATTTTATATGTACTCAAATTTTATTAATAGCAGTTTTTAATGCTTTATGAGGATTTGTATAAATTTGTGCAAAGTATTATGAGAGTTGGGTGTATAAGATTTTGTATAATTTGTTTGAATCGTTTGAATGTTACATGATCAGTGAGAAATTGATTTTATATGTACTCATTTTTTATTAAGAGTTTTAGGTAATTTATGAACATTATATATTAGGTAAAAAACTTTTATCAAGCATTTTTGGTTTTGTTTTCTATGATATTTTTGGAATCCTTTGTAGATTTCATTGACTTTTTCAAAGAGATTTACTCGTCAATAATGAGTTAATTAAATTACTTTTTCAGCTCGAATGAACTTTTTAAGCTAAAAATTAAGTTTCATGAAAATGACTTGCAAGAGATTATTTTTAAAGATAACTGTTGTTTGTATTGTACTATTGTTAACTTGTTACTTTTAAATGTTTCAGAGTAACTGCGTTTTATAGTGAAATATTATGATCAATATTGTTAATGGGGACACTGGCTAAATACTTCCTCTACAATAAATATTTGTAATGTTTGAGTTTTTATGTGGGATTTTTAATTGGTAAATTTTGTCAGGGGCTACAATGAGATGTTTTTTCTAATTTTTTTTAGTAATTTTTTGTAATGTTCTAAATTTCTCCCTTAACTAATGTTCCCATCCTTAACTGACCAAAGAGACATCCTTCGGCTGCGTGACATCAAGGATCTACCCTCAACCTATCAGTTATTGCTGGACTTCATTTTTGGATGACTACTTCATCAGGGGGATTATCTTCAGTATCATCATCTTGTGTGGCCTTCGTGGAGCGATCATTGTTGTGGCTGGGCCGAGTTTCAGACATCAAAGGAGGAACATTATATCCGGCTCATGGCATTTCTTCAACTGGCCAGGAACAACCACCATCTATACACGTGATGACGCAGACGATCCAGGAACTTCAAGCTTGGTGGGGACCCAAGGGTTCGATGCTGACACTTGCAGTTTTTGGAGACTCGCAGCTTTGCAGATGGAGAGGATAGATGGACCACGGCACTACTGAACAACAGGAGCACCCCAGCCGACATTGTTTGGTCAGTCCTGTCCATTCCATAATTTTCCTTCCTAATTTTTCCATATTTTAATTTGTAAAATGTATAAGTAAGGAAATTAACTGTGTTTAAAATTTAAAATTTCATATGAGACGCTGAGGACATCGTCTTCGGAAGAAGGGGGGATGTAAGGGGGGAACTGGATTAATATTGTTTTATTTAATTATTAACTATTGATTGTTGGGTTTTAAAATTGTTAGTTTCAGGCGAGGTCAAGGCAGTAATGTAAGGAGGAAGTATTTGAGCTTGCTGTTGTATGAGTAGACTGGAACTGTTATTAAACAATAGCTTGTTTATGCTGACCTATTGGTAGCTCTGCCTTAAATAGGTCAGCATAAACAAGCTATTGTTTAATAACAGTTCCAGTCTACTCATACAACAGCAAGCTCAAATACCCGGCGCCTCCACCACCTGTCATGAATGCGACTTCCCAGTTGGCCAGACTGAGAAGCCACACTACATGACTGAGGGCGTAGCTCATTAAATAAAAGAGACATGCTAAGATTCAAAACCAGATATAATTAACAGATATTAAAATCAACATAACAAACAGAAAATACAATCGTTTCAAACTAATGATAAACGAGAACGGAATTCAACTTATACATTTATTAATTTTAATGTTAGGGTTAAGTAGACTGGAACTCCCAAAGAAATAAATCCAAACTTTTAAACTAGAAAAACTTTAAACAAATAATCAATTTTGGATCGGACCCCCCCTTAATTTAGAAAACCCCAACTAATTTGGACTTACCCCGGGCCCCAGGCCTTGAGCCCCATGGCCCCTCCGACCTAGCCCCCCAAACCTACACACTCACATCACTGCACTAGACACACTCCCCCGAATCTAAGTCTGCTGACCTATTTAAGGCAGAACTACCAATAGGTCAGCATAAACAAGCTATTGTTTAATAACAGTTCCAGTCTACTCATACAACAGCAAGCTCAAATACTTCCTCCTTACATTACTGCCTTGACCTCGCCTGAAACTAACAATTTTAAAACCCAACAATCAATAGTTAATAATTAAATAAAACAATATTAATCCAGTTCCCCCCTTACAATACTATATGAAATGTATCAGTGGCTATTCTCTACATCAATGACTATAATGTTAACTGTACATGATCACCAGTCATACTATATGAAATGTATGCGTCAATGAATATAATGATGAATATACATGATCAACGGTAACAATATATTCTCACGACTACACTATATGATATGCATCGATGCATGTAATGTTAAATATTCTTAATCTAGATTTACTATAATATTAAATACACCCACTGCTATACTATATAATATGAATCAATGACTACAATGTTAAATATATAAAAGATAAATAGTGATACTATATGAAAGTTAACCACGGTTATACTATATAAATGTATCAATGACAATAATGTAATGAATTAAAATGTACATGATCAACGATTATGATATATGAAAGGTAGCTGCCACTATAGTATATAAAAGGAATCGTTAACCATACTTATCAAAAGTATCAATGTCTATAATGTAATGCACATAAAATACATGATCAACGGTTATGATATGTGAAGTATATCCACAACTATAATATATAAAATGAATTAAAACAACTATTTCAAAAGTATCAATGACTATAATGTTAGATATACATGATCAAAAGGTATATTATATTAAGTGTATCCATGGCTATACTATATAAGTTGGATTTATGACTATACAATATCAAAGGTATCAATTACTATAATGAAATGCATTTATATATTTATCCATGTTTAACGATTTACTATATGAAATATATTCGGGGTATATTGCATAGAATGTATCAATAACTATAATGTAACGAAATTAATTTTAATAAATACCGGTTACTATATGAAATTTATCCTCGACTATTTTAAATAAAATGTACAAATGATGAAACTATATTATCACATGTATCAATGACTATCATTTATATTATCTGAAATGTACCCGCGGTTATACTATAAGAAATGCCTCCATGACAATACTATATTAAATGCATTTATGACTTAAATATTAAATAGAGATTATCAACGTTATGCTACATTAAGTGTATCACCAGCTATCTTGTGAAAAATGTATCTATGACAATATTATATCGCGTATTAATGACCATAATATAAATATATTTGAATTATATACATGATCAACGATTATACTATGTGAAAAGTACATGCAGCTATACTACATTAATAGTGTAACGGATTTATATTTAGATAACCAATAATTATAGTATATGAAATGGTATATGGTTAGTACATGGCTGTTATATATAAAATTAATCAATGACTATACTATTTGAAGTATTAATTACTATAGTGCAATGCATTTAAATAAATATGTTTAACGATTATCCTATATGAAATGTATCTGCAGCTATTCGGTATAGAATGTATAAATAACTATAATGTAATGCAATTAAAAATACACAAACACATGTAATGACGGCTATACTATATAAAACTTATTCATGGCAATAATAAATCACATAGATCTATGACCGTAACCTATATTATCATAAATGTACCCATGGCTATACTATAGGAAATGTATCAATGACGATACTGTAACGGATTTAAATTAACATAATCAAGGACTATAATGTAATTTCATAATACTATAATGTAGTTTTATATTGAATTATCCTAGACTATATTATAAAAAATAAATATTTTATTATACTCTATCAACAGAATTAATAACTATAATGTAATGAATAAATATAAACGATTAACGTTTATACTATGTTAAATGTAGTCACGATTATACTATATGAATATATCAATGAGTACAGTGTAACGGACTTAAAGTTACACAATCAGCGGATATACCATAGTATACATAAATAAATGTTAGACATATACTATATGAAATGTAATATAGGCCATACTGTATAATATTTATCCATGACTATTATAAATCAAAGGTATCAATAAGTATAATTTAGTAGATTTAAATATTTTCCGGATTAACGGTGATACTGGTATCCGCAGGTATACCATATAAAATGTATCCACGGCTCTACTATATCAAATGGAATTCTATTATATAATTTGTTTAAATATACATGATTAGCGTTTATACTACATGAAGTGTATCAGCGGCTATTCTCTACATCAATGACTATATTGCCAAATTTTTATTTTTGACTTTAACGTTATATGAAATGTGCCCTCGGGCTACACTATATAAAATGTACGCATGATAATAACGTTAATATACATAATCAACGGTTATAATATAGGAAAATTTTTCGCAGCCATACGATATTTAATGTATCCATCGCTGAACTATATCGCATATATCAATTACTATAAAACCAAATTTGCATGATCGACGATTATACCATAAGAAAATGTACCCAGAGATATTCTACATAAATTGCATTCATGAATATAATGTTAAATATACATTATCAACAATTTTATATCTATGGCTATATCATCCATGACTGTACTATATACATGTATCAACGACTATAATCTTGAATTTACATGACCGATTCTTATACTATATGATATGTAACCAGGGATATAATATATAAATTGTATTCATGAATATAATGTAATATATTTAAATATACATGATCAACGGTTTCATATCTATGGTTATACTATATTATCCATAACTGTACTGTTTAAATTGAAATGTACAAACAGCTATTAAGAGTCTGCAGTACCTCCACCATTTCGGTATCTAGTCCCATAAGAACAATGTTAATTATAGGTGTCTTTGAAACACTTTACCTCGATAATCTTGCATTGGATTCGCATGAAACTTGAATATGTTCACAATAATGGTATGGCGGTTCATGTCAGATGGATAGTATTTTAATGAGCCTAATAAAAATAGTTTAACATGGTTTAAAAATGGTGATAATTTAAATCCTTTTTTTATTTGTTATTCGAGTGGATAGTTTTTTTTTAATTAATTTTAATCACGTCAAATGAAAGACACAGTGGTAACATTTAAAGTGACATCAAGTTTGTAATTTTCAGACGAAAAACAAACTCACAGTAAAGTTTCAAATTTAACATTGTTCTTATGAGGCATGATACCGAAATGGCGTAGGTACTGCAGACTCTTAACTGTAACTGACTAAAATGTCGAATTTACATGACCGATGTTTATACCATATAAAGTGTACGCGTGGCTATTTATGATTATAATGAAATAGATTTATACATACGTGATCAACGGTTATTCTTTATGAAATAGATCAACAGTAATACAATTTAAACGTAACCATGATTATACTGTATCAAATGCATCAATTACTATAATTTTTATACATTTTGATTCACCATCAACTGTTATAAAATGAAATACATTAATTGGTAAACATTTACATTTTTTTCTCCATTATTAATTTTCTTACATTTTACAAGTGCAAAAAAATATGAATAAAATATCTATAACCATACATTATCTTATATGTTAATATCTGCATGAAATGGTATGCAAAATGGATGATCCCATCGTTTTTTTTTTTTTTTAAATCATTTTAAAAATGTCTTATGTTGCATTAAGATTTAATATTAACATAGTCAATGATATTAGTTTATATTGTCTAATCAATTATTAAAAAACATTGTACATCTTAGCTGCATGACACGCATATCGCCATCCAGAAGTGAAGTGAGTGTTCTTGTTGTTCTCTTTTCTTTTCGTTTAAGGTACGAAAATTTACTTACTTCTTACTTTGAAGAGTGAGTCCCGATTCCAATGTATGGTAGGGATTACAATCTTGTTGAGAATTGTTTAAATTAGCCTACTTAGTTTTTTGTTATTGAAGTGACAGTAAATAAAGTAAGTTAGTGGCTACTAAGCCATATATGTGTTGGTTGAATAATTATCTTAGCCTTGGAACTCCAAACTTACTAAAAACTTTCTTAGGCCTACCTAAATTTTTTATTAAGGTCAGTACTAAGCATAAATTGTTTTATTGTTAATTTTACATTAGCTCAAAAGATCCACAGAGGTTCCTAGGCCTACCCATGTTTCAATTACACTGGGTTTAACAAAATACGTATAGCCTCATTCGTAGGCTAGGCCTATGCTGCAGCCATATTTACAATAACACAAGGCTATAGCAAATGAGGAGGTAAGCCTGCCAATGTTTACCAGATATTATAGTAAAGCAGATGAAACAAAATAGGCTAGACAATAACTGCCGCAAAATCGAGTCAAACGCTCAGGGGTCGAAAAGCTGGGCCAAAAACTCAATGATAAAAGCTCGGAGGGTTAAGAGTTGATTTTTAGATTGTTTTGCGAATAAATTCATAAAATTGGTTCAGTCATATTCCAGTTCAGGCAGAATCGATCAAAATTCTATCACTGTAAATAGAAGATCACAAACTTTCTTCCATTGTTTAAAATGCATTGCATTAGTTAACTTATATATGGCTACAAAATTTTGGTTGTCAGCTCCTAGGCTAGTTTATCAAAATACCAGTCTCATTTGTAGGTTAGGTCCAAAGATTCAAAGATTTTTATTGCCATTCAATACAATCCTGTACAATAGACAATGTCATTCTTAACTCTGGAATACATAAATAAATTCATTTCAACAATAATTAAAATTGGTGCTAATTCTATGCTATGGTCATATTTGCATTGTCACACAAGACTATAGCCAAAAAATGTGCAGGTAGGCCTACCAATGTTTTGACCAGGGATGTAGGTCTGAGTAAAGCAGATGAAACAAAAGACCATTAAACTCTCTATTCTCTAAAGTAAAGAGAAAATTAGTTAATTTAGGCTAACTTACTCTTATGTTTCAACCTCCAAGTGTTAAGAGTCGATTTCTCGATTGTTTAGCGATGTTTACATAATTTGTTCAATAATGATCCAGTTTAGGCAGAACTGGATCTATAATTTTGTACTATTTTAAACAGAAGATAATATAAGCTTCCTTCCATTGTTTTAAATTAATTAGTGTTGATGTTGGTAACATAGGCTATATGACTTCTAAATATTGGTTGTCAGATCCTAATCTCATAGATGTTGAAATAGGCTACAGTACGCATTCAACCATTACTTTTAATATTAAAGTTACAAATAATAAAAAACTATTACTCTTGTACTGTACATAGCCTACATTGTTTGAAAGTAAATTTATGAGTTTCAACATTTGGATAACCAAATTACCAAAGAGTACCAGGTTAACCGAGCCTTGCTCGTTAATTTTAATTCACTTTTGTTATAGTAATCAAGCTATTAAATCTACACCAGAGACTCTTCACAGATAACAGCTGTTAAAAAAATGCTTAAAATTAACGTTCCTTTATTTTTGTTTACTTTTATTTGTTATTTTGTTACCAAATAGCAACTCATAAGACCAATGTTAAAAATTACAATTTTTAAACTTAAAATTAGACCAAATTCGATTTTTTCTGGGATTAAGGCTGTTTCTAAACTTATTTTTGGACCAAAAAACTCTTAAATGCAAAGTTTAAGCAAAATCTAACCGCTAGATTTCAATATCGTGGAACACACATCCCTTCATTGCTCGTATTACGGTATACAGTAGTATAAGATAAACTTAAACGTGGTGGGGATTAATAATGTGGGAAATGTTTTTGGTTTGATTTTATATTTGTTTCATGGTAAGTATTGTAGGCCTAATTTAATATATGACATTTTTTAGCAAATTTCCCCATATGGAATATGGGTAATTATGCAGTTTAGGTGACACCTCTTAAAAATTGAACTTATTTTGTTCTAAATTTCCCCAAATTACACCCTGATTTTGAAAATAATAGTTTTTCTCCACAGAAAAAGTCGGAAAATGCTGGAAAATTGGGAAAACCGGAAAAACCTTTTTTTGCAAAAAAAGTGGAGTGGGTACTTAAAATGATGGGGAAATCAGGCTGAATACAAATGTTCAAGAATTATCAAAATCCGTCCATAAATAACCAAGTTATCGCTTTAAAAGCGGTGGAAATGCGGTTACCGGTTAGCGACCATTTTATTCAAAAATACATCAAGTGGGTACTCAAATTAACCGGGATGTTAAGCTGATCACAAATGTGTAAACATTATTTCGATCCGATTTGAAATAAACGGATATTGCAGGAAAAGTGTTAGAAAAGCCATCCCAAGATGAACTATTTTTATACTACAGTCCTTAAAGTATGCCATGTGGGTACTCAAATGACGCGGAATTTCATGTTGAATACTAATATGTATATTACTTGAATACAACAATTTAGTAAGGAATAAAAATGGTAATGAAACATTTAGAAATAAAATAAAACCGGACGCTGAAACTCATATTCTTGAATGAAGTACTAACTGTGGTAAAAGTGGTTGTTATTGATGTAGCCTAAAGTCTTAGTTAGTATACAGTACTATATGCATATTTAAAAACTTAGATTTACATATAGTATAAAATATTATGTTATAGGTAACATAACTAACCTAACGTAACCTAACTTATAACCTAACCATTATGTGAGTACTAACTTGGTATGTTTTATTCCATATTAGGTATATATTCGTATTTTACATAAAAGTTTGCTCAATATGACTCATATGATCATCAGACCTTGGTTAGGTTAGGTTAGTTAGGTTATGTTACCTATAACATAATATTTTATACTATATGTAAATATGAGTTCTTAAATATGCATATAGTACTGTATACTAACTATAGCACTTTAGGGTACATCAATAACCACTTTTAACAAAGTTAGTTAGCTTCTTCAAAGCATACCGTATGAGTTTCAGGTAGTTTTATTTGAATTATTTGAAATGTTTTTTTTCTTTATTCAGGTGATAGGAGTGGCATTTTGCAGCACTGGTAGACCACTAACTAACTTCTATTTTGGACATGTTCTTAACTCTTCTCTTAGTAATTCAATGAAATAAAACTTATCCATAGGTTTAACATTGAATTATTAATTATTTTAAACTTGTTACAGAGTCCTTCATATCTCATTTGTATTAATCCCCGGTTGTTTTTCATTGATTTTTTGGCCTAGCTCTCTAACTTTAGAGTGTTTTCATTGATTTTTAGACAATTACGAAGCGTGACATAATTTTATGGTTATCGACATAGCACATACCACTGTTACCAGTAGAGTCCAGTCTGAACATACCCACATATAGAAATTTATGTAATATATCCCTAGCTTGATTCCTTATGTGATTTCTATTTTTCCATGTGTTCTTATGGGATCAGGTTAAATAGGACGCAATGTCAAAAAAGTCGGAAAAATTTACATTTTGCATTTTTGTTCAACATATATGAAGTTAGTTTTCAAATTGAAGGAGGGATCAAGTTAAGTACAGATATCCAAACACTATTTCAATCTGACCATAAATAGCAAACCTACTTTAATATCGGGAAAACCGGGAAAATTTTACTTTGCTCAAAATTTGTCAAGTGGGTTTGCAAATTATCGCAGAGTACAAGTTAAACACAAATACCAAAAATTTTAAAAAAAACCGATCAAAATATCAAAAAAATTAAATATCAATAAAATATTTTATATTTCATATTTATGTTCAAAAATATAAATTTGTATTCAAATTGAAGGGGAGGTCAACTCACAAACCTATCGCAATCTGACCGTAAATAGTGAAGTTACAGATAACACGGAATATCTTGGCCTTTGATGACCATTTACAGTTCAAACAATTGGAATAGAGCGACAAAGTTGCAGATGGTCACTGACTGTTTTTAGTGCCATATGTTTACCAATTTGAATCCAGAAGTGGAGTATGTCAGAGGCCAAGATATTGTGCGCTATCTGTACTTCAAACTCAGAAAAACCACGAAAACATGAAATTTGGTATTTTGTATGAAATATTTCAAATGGGTATTCAAATTATCGGGGATTAAGAGTTGAACACAATATTAAAAAATTGTCAAAATCTAGTCATAAAAACAAAGTGAACACAATGTCAAAAAAATCGGGAGAAATTTACATTTTATATTTTGTTTTAAAATATATGAAGTGGGTATTTCAATTAAAGGAGGGATCAAATTAAATACAGATATCCAAAAACTAAATCTAACCTTAAATAGTAAACTTGCGTTAAAATCGGGAAAACCGGGAAAATTTTAATTTAATATTTTGCTTAAAATTTGCAAATTTTCGGAAAGTACAAGTTGAACACGAATACTGAAAATTTTTAAAATCTGGTCATAATATCAAAAAGAATGAAACATCAGAAAAATATTACATTTTATATTTATGTTCAAAATATATAAAAGTTGTATTCAAATTGAAGGGGAGGTCAAGTTACATACAGATATCAAAAAACTATCGCAATCTGACCATAAAAAGCAAACTTACCTCAGTATCGGGAAAGCCGGGAAAAAGTTAATTCATTATTTTTTCTTAAACATGTCAAATGGGTATTCAAATTATCTGTTAGTATAAACTGAACATAAAGACCATAAATTTTCTAATTCCGTTCTTAAATCGAAATAATGTAATATCAAGAAAATATTACATTTCATATTTTATTTTTATTTTTAAAGTTTGTATTCAAATTGATGGGGAGGTCAAGTTAAATACAGCTACCCCAAAAGCTATCATAATCTGACATTAAATTGCGAAGTCACCTCAAACTCAAAAAACTGGGAAAATATGAAATTTGGTATTTTGTATGAAATATTTTAAATGGGCATTCTAACTATCAGGCGTTAAAAGTTGATCACAAATATTAAAAAAAATTAAAAATCAACTCCCAAAACAAAGTGAACTTAATGTAAGAAATCGGGAAAATTTTACATTTTGTATTTTTGTTTAAAATGGAATGAAGTTCGTATTCAAATTGAAGGAGAGGTCAAGTTAAATACAGATATCCAAAACTATCGTTATCTGACAATAAATAGCAAAGGTACCTCAAACTCTGAAAAACCGGGGAAATATGAAATTTGGTATTTTCTATGAAATATTTCAAAGGGTATTTAAACTATCAGAAATCAAGAGTTGAACACAAATATTTAAAAAATTTAAACCAAGTCTTGAAAACAAAGTGAACTTAAAATAAAAAGTCGGAAAATTTTACATTTTGTATTTTTGTTTAAAATGAATGAAGTTTTTTATTTAAATTGAAGGGGGGGTCAAGTAAAATACAAATATCCAATAGCTATCGTAATCTGACCATAAATTGCGAAGTTACCTCAAACTCAGAAAAAACGGGGAAATATAAAATTTGTATTTGTATGAAATATTTTAAATGAGCATTCAAACTACCAGGTATTAAGAGTTGAACACAAATATTAAAAAAAATTAAAAATCAAGTCTTAAAACAATGTTAACTTAATGTAAATAATCGGGAAAATTTTACATTTTGTATTTTTGTTCAAAATGAATTAAGTTTGTATTTAAATTGAAGAGGGTGTCAAGTTAAATACAAATATCCAAAAGCTATTGTAATCTGACAATAAATAGCGAAGTTACCTTAAACTCTGAAAAACCGGGGAAATATGAAATTTGGTATTTTGTATGAAATATTTCAAATGGATATTCAAACTATCAGGGATTAAGAGTTGAACACAAATATTAAAAAAAAAATAAACAAAAAAATAAATAAACCAGGTCTTTAAATCAAAGTAATTTTAAAGTAAAAAATTGGGGAATTTAACATTTTGTATTTTTGTTTAAAATAAATAAAGTTTGTATTTAAATTGAAGGGGAGGTCAAGTAAAATACAGATATCCAAAAGCCATCGTAATCTGACCATAAATTGCGAAGTTACCTTAAACTTTGGAAACTGAGAAGACCTGAAATTTGTTATTTGAATGAAATGTTTTAAATGGGTCTTAATTTATCTGAAAATATGAAATGAACACAAATGTAAATGATTAAAGATTCTCTCACTAAAATGAAGTTAACTTAGTCTGGGAAATCGGGAAAATGTCAATTTTTTAATTAGTTTCAAAATGATGTGGGTATTCATATTGAAGGGTAGATCAAGTTAAACATATATTTCAATAACTATCAAAATTTGCCCACTGATAGGAAAGTAATCTTAAAATGGGGAAAATTTGGGAAAGAATGATACTTATTATTTTTTCAATATATGTCAAGCGGGTAATCAAATTAAATGTTTGATGTTTTAAATTTGTATTCTTCAACCTATGTTTCACATTATTCTTCAACCTATGTTTCACATTAGATGTATAATATTTTGTGTCATCCAAATATTCTACTCAATAAAATGTATTCATAGTAGTACCAGGACGCGTAGACTGGACAAGAATATACAGTATTGACTTGGACAAAGGGTCTATGCTATTATAGAAAGTCGCTGTTGGGTTGTATGCAAATGTGTACTGTCCCTGGTTCGGATGGTGTTTTTGATATTTAATAGTAAAATATATGTTTTCTTGTAGAGTAAGGTTAAATCTAGTTCCCTCATACCTAATAAATCAGTAAAAATACATGGTATTAGTAGAAAATATCTTTATAAGGGGAATTGAGTTACTTTGTGATGTCACTGAGAGTAATACTTCAAATTTTCTAGCTTCAAAGGTGTGAGGGACCTAATATAAATATTCAACTAAACAATTATGCCTACAAAATTTAAAGGGAATCGGTTGGAAAATGGCGTCTGAAACAGGGGAATAAAATAACACGTTTTTGCCCAAAAGCCTTATGATTAACATGGCCGACTGCGCTTACCCTCCCAAATGTAAAGATGACTCTCAAGAGGCAATGGAGTTAATCCAAATTTCTCCGTTACCCCACAAGAGCAATATCAGTAAAAAAGATGTTATTAGTAGAAAATATCTTTTAAGTAAGGGAAATTGAGTTATAGTTTTTACTCAATGAAAATAAAAAACTAGTTTTTTACTACTTAACCGATTTTTCCAGGATTTTAAAAAATTATTCCCCAAATATAATGATAAAAAAAATGAATGAATAAATTATATGATAAATAGTGAAGACTTGACATTGCTCTTATGAGAAAATCCAACATGGTAGCACTCTAAAGCCCACTTAATTTTTTGTTTTTAGGTTTTAAAAGTATTAAACTCAAATTTCGAAGGAGGAACCATTACCCGAGCCATCAATTAGTCTTCAACCGATGTGGTGAGAAGATCATTTACACTATACGTGAAGATACTTTGTAGTTACTAAGAGAAAATATAAATAGCTGTATTTGTATTTTTATAATGAAATATAAAAAAGGTTGAAAATCAAGAGAAAAAAAAGTATAAAAGGAGAGTGTTTTGAAAGTTCCATCATTCAGACTTCGACCATTGTAGAGTTATCTACGCTAAATGGAAGGTTACATTGTAGTAATTAAAAGAAAACATAAAAGACTGTAATTTGTATTATTTTGTTTAAAAAGTAAAAAAGCTGTAAATCGAGAGAAAAAGAAGGTATAAAAAGAGGAGTCATCGGAGGCTCCATCATCCAGTCCTTGACCATTGTGGTGTGAAGATCTTCTGCGCTATACGGACAGTTAAAAAAGCTTTAATTTACATTAGTTTGGTTAAAATTTAAAAAAATCCAGAAAAAGAAGGTATAAAAGGAGGAGTCATCGGAGGCTCCATCATTAACTCCTCGACCATTGTGGTGTGAAGATCATCTACGCTATACGGATAGTTAAAAAAGCTGTAATTTGCATTAGTTTGGTTAAAATTGGAAAAAATCCAGAAAAAGAAGGTATAAAAGGAGGAGTCGTCGGAGGCTTCATCATTAAGTCCTCGACCATTGTGGTGTGAAGATCATCTACGCTATACGGAAGTTTACATTGCAAGAAATAAAAAGACTGTAATTTGTATTACTTTTGTTCAAAAGTAAAAATAAATTAAATCAAGAGCAAAAGAAGGTATAAAAGGAGGAGGAGTCAGAAAATCCATCATTCAGTCCTCGACCATTGTGGTGGGAAGATCATCTGCGCTATACAGAAGTTAAAAAGCTGTAATTTACATTAGTTTGGTGAAAATTGAAAAAATCCAGAAAAAAGGTATAAAAGGAGGAGTTATCGGAGACTCCATCATTAATTCCTCAACCATTGTGGTGTGAAGATCGTCTACGCTATACGGGAGTTTACATTGCAATAAATAACATAAAAAGCAGTAATTGTAATATTTTAGTTAAAAGTAAAAAAGCTGAAAATCGAGAGAACAAGAAAGTATAAAAGGAGAGTCGTCGGAGACATCATTCAGTCTTCAACCAATGCGGTGTGAAGATCATCTGCGCTAAACGGAAGGTTAAATTGCAGTAAATAAAAAAACCAAAAGCTTTTCAAAATCACGAGAAGAAAGAAGATATAAAGAAGAGTCGTCGGAGGGTCCATCATTCAGTCCTCGACCATTGCGGTGTGAAGATCATCTGCGCTAAACGGAAGGTTACATTGCAGTAAATAAAAAACAAAAAGCTTTTTAAAAAAGCTTAAAATCTCGAGAAGAAAGAAGATATAAAAGAAGAGTCGTTGGAGGGTCCACCATTCAGTCCTCAACCATTGCAGTGTGAAGATTATCCACGATATACGGAACTTTGGTTCTTATTTAAAATGGAGAAGAAGATTTGTAACAATTGTAAGAAGACCATTTCTTCGAAAAATTTTTCACGCCATTTGAAAATATGTTCTAAAGAAAAACCAGACACCATTGAACCCCAGAGATCATGTGAATTTTGTGGAAAATCGGTTACACTATCTAATATAAACCGACACATTAATCGTTGCGAAATGAAACCGAGAGGTAATTCCTCGCCGCCAACAAAGCGAAAATGTTTAGAAAACGTGAATGCCTCTTACCCCTCAACGAGTACAGCTAGTTCCTCTAAGAATATCGTTAGATCAGAATTACTCTCCATATCTTCTACCAAATTAAACCCTAACAGTCCTAAGGATGAATTACAAATTACTGAGATAGAAAAAGCCTTTACAAACAGAATGAAAACTTACACTATTGAAAACGATCCAGGTATAAAAGATCCATTACGGTTTTTACAGTTGTCAGTAAGCCTACTCAGTGATAAAGTGAGAGAAAACTTGCAGGATCACAACATTAAGATCAATGTTTTGTTCTTAACCGAGTACAAAAAACCAAGTGGCAATGAAGAAGTAGTACAAGAAATGAACTTTAAAACAGAAAACAAAATCATTTTACCAACCGATAATATCAAGGAACAGCTGGAGAGCATGAAGTTGAAGATTCTTAAAGAGATGGAAGAGTTTCAAACTAAAGGTTCTGGCTGGACCCTAAGTAGAATAAAAAACATTGAACTCCAAATCAATCGTTATGTTCCCCTGCGAGGATCATCCTACATCGATTTACCGATACATCTAAAACAAAAGAAAGCCGTTGTAAATATTCAAAACAACGATGATAAATGTTTTCTGTGGTCAATTCTCGCATCAGTTCATCCTGTACGGCGGGATAACAACCCTCAAAGAGTACAACATTACATACAATACGAACACGAATTTGACAATGCTCTGCAAGGAATAGAATTTCCAATAGGTTTAAACAACATAAAATTATTTGAAAAGCGATCTGGTATATCTATCAATGTTTACAGTTTTGATGGAAAAAACGTAGTGTACCCACTATTGATTACCGATGAAGAAAAGAAGCACCATGTAGATTTACTTTACCTTAGAGATGAAAACAATGAACATTATTGCCTAATAACAGATCTTAGCAGGCTTGTGCGTTCACAGATAACAAAGCATGAAAGAAGAATATGGTTGTGTAAAAGGTGCCTTTTACACTTTGGAACAGAAGATTTATTGAATTTTCATAAATCATATTGCAAGCAGCACGATCCAGTCAAGATTGTGATGCCACAAAAAGGTGAAACCATTAAGTTTAGAGATCATAATAGAAGTATGAGAGTTCCCTTTGCAGGTTATGCAGACTTTGAATGTATGCTCACCCCATTACAGTCAACCACTATTGAAGAGGAAAATTCAACTGCATCGTACACAAAAAGATATAGAAAACATGAAGCTATCGGGTTTTCATATTATATTGTACAAGCAGAAAATGATTATGTTAGTCCAGTAACATACTTCGGTGAAGACGCTGCTCAAGTTTTTGTAGATATGATACTTGAAGAGTCAAAGAAAATCAAGAGCCTTTATTCCAAAGAAGCCGCCCAACCCATGGTACTTACAGAAGAAGATCTTACCAAAATTTTAGAAGCAAGACAATGTCATATTTGTGGAAAGGAATTTACAGAAGAAAACCCTTTAGTTATGGATCACGACCACATAACTGGAAAATTCAGAGGAGCTGCTCACAACAGCTGCAACTTAAACTTTAAAAAACCTTCATTTCTTCCTATATTCATCCACAATCTCTCTGGTTACGATACTCATTTATTCATAAAAATGTTTGGATGGAATAACGTGACTATTGATGTCATCCCAAACAGCGAAGAAAGATATATTTCTTACACTGTTCATGTGCCTGGAGGTGTTGATCTGAGATTTCTTGACTCAATGAAATTTATGTCTAGCAGCTTGGACTCACTGGTTAAAAATTTGTCACCTTCTCTTTTCAAGCATACGTCAAAGTACTATACTGGTGAACAGCTTCAACTCCTTTTGAGAAAAGGTGTGTATCCGTATGATGCTATGGACTCATTAGAGAGATTTGAGGAAACATCTTTACCACCAAAGTCAGACTTTTACAACCAGCTAACCATGTCTGATGTTGAGGAAGAAGATTATCAGCATGCCTGTAAGATTTGGGACACTTTTGAAATACAAAATATGAAAGAGTATACAATTTTGTATAATAAATCAGATGTACTTCAATTGGCTGATGTTATGGAAAATTTTCGAGACTTGTGTATACAGGTTTATAATCTAGATCCTGCCTGGTACTACACAGCACCTGGACTTGCATGGGGTGCAATGCTTAAGACCACTGACATCGAACTGGAACTCTTATCTGATTATAATATGATTTTGATGATTGGAAATGGCATACGAGGAGGTTTATCACAAGTTTCAAACCGCTATGCCGCAGCAAACAATAAATACATGAAAGAGAATTTCGACAAAAATATATCCTCATCATATCTAACATATCTTGACGCCAACAACCTATATGGATATGCTATGTCCCAGTGCATGCCATATGCAGGGTTTAAATGGGTTTCCGATGCCCACCTTATTGACGTTGCCACCATTCCGGATGAAAGCGATACTGGATATATTTTAGAGGTCGACCTGGAGTATCCGCAAGAGTTGCACGATCTGCATTCTGATCTCCCCCTAGCCCCCGAACACAGAGTTCCTCCTGGATCGAAAGAAGACAAATTACTTGCAACCCTGTATGATAAGGAAAAATATGTCATCCATCATAGAACTCTCAAACAATACCTGTCTCTAGGATTAAAATTGAAGAAAATACACAGAGCAATCAGTTTTAAACAAAAAGATTGGCTTAAACCCTATATAGATTTAAATACTAATATGAGAAGCAAAGCTACAAACAATTTTGAAAAGGATTTTTTCAAGCTTATGAACAATGCCGTCTTTGGGAAGACCATGGAGAATATCAGAAATCGTGTTGACATCAGATTGGCAACTAATGAGAAACAGGTAGACAAGTGGCTGGCCCAACCTAACTTTAAAAGTAGGACTATTTTTACTGAAAATTTGGCTGCAATACACATGAGCAAGACTAAATTATTTTTCAACAAAGCAATATACGTAGGAATGAGTATTTTGGATGTGTCTAAGACATTAATATATGACTTTCACTATAACGTGATAAAAGACCGGTACCAGGATAAAGCTCAGTTACAGTACACCGATACAGATAGTCTAACCTACCATATACAGACAGAGGATTTCTACCAAGACATGAAAGAGATGATTACCTACTTTGACACGAGCGATTATCCTAGTGACCACTTCTGCTTTAGCACCACAAACAAGAAGGTTATTGGGAAATTTAAAGACGAACTCAATGGAAAAATAATGTATGAACACGTAGGTCTAAGATCAAAGATGTACGCCAGCAGATCTGAAAATAATCATGTCATAAAAAGGTCAAAAGGTGTAACGAAGCCTGTTGTGGAAAAGGATTTAACCTTCGAAGACTATAAAGAGTGCTTGAAAACACACGTTGACAGGTACTGCAAGATGAATTTGATCAAGAGTTATAAACATGACTTATACAGTGTAGAACATAACAAGATCGCGTTGTCAACCAATGATGACAAACGCTACATACTACAAGATGGTATCACAACCCTTCCCTGGGGACACTACAAGATTCCCGAGGAAGAATTAATGGAAACGGAAGTTAATCCTGCTTTTTCCCCTGAGCCACAACTCTATTCTGGGGACACTTCAAAATACCTCCAGGAGAATTAATATATGTGAAGAGCAAGACCAAAGCCTTGGAAAGAAACAAGCAAGAAAGAGGAAGAACTTGAAGCAGTGGAATGTTATAAAAATAAGCATATTTGAGATAAAAATATAATCATAGAAAAGAAAGAAGGAAGAAAATGGGATTAACACCTTCCCTGGAAAACATTTCAAAGTCACTCTAAAGTAATATGAAAGTACATCAGACATATTCCTCAAGATATCTAATTACAATTTTGTAAGTATACCCTCAATTTTGTTATATAATATCTAGATAACATAATTGTGAGGTAAAAGATTTTTAATTACAATATACAGCTACAGTGGAATATTTTGCCTAAAAACCACTTTAAAAAAAGGTGTGGCTAGGCCCGTCGGCAGGGGAACCACGTCATGGTCTGAATCCATGATAAAAGCTAACGTCATGGGGAATTACCACCTCGAAAGAGCTCTGGTCATGGGAGGAAACATTCCATGCTGTATTATTGTAAGTAAATAACGATTTTCAAGACAGGCTTACGTCATTTGTTTAACATTAATAATTGATATTTTAAGAATAGATACGGTGATACCAAGAACATCTAATCTTCTGGTATCCTCGAGATTTAAGTGACTCATTGCTGGTCAAGTTTAACTCAATACAAATTTGCTCACACAAACACTTCCACTGTCATTATAATTTGATTTGTTTATCGTTACAGCTAAAAGCTGTTTGTACATCTAAATTTAAACAGTGCAGTCTTGGATATTATAGTAAAGCTTTGAAATTTTTCATATAGTATAACCGTTGATCATGTATATTTTACATTATATTCATGGACTCGCCTACGGCTCGATGGGGGCTCCGCCCCCATGGCCCCTTAGGGGTTTGCTTAAATTCGTAAAGTAATATAATGGCTCTAGTATTAATCAGGCTAATTCTACCAAGTACTGAACAGCCATGACTGTTAACAGAAGCGGCAAATACACACTACTCACAATTAATAGTAATAAGCTTTGAAAATTGCCCACGGCTCATGGTATAATCCCACTCCCTAGTTCCCCTTGATTCGTAAAAAAAATATAATGGGGTTGTGAAATATTAATGAACTCTGTAAATAGTCATCCTTAAAAATTGTTGTGTTAAAATTTTGGAGATACGATTATGATTGCATATAATTTAGGTAATAGGTGTATTCTGAAATTATGAAAGTGGAATAAAATTATAATTTTTGATGGAGGATCGCTGCTTGTAATAGAAGAAAAATAAGACAAAAGAAAGACATTTGTAATAAAAAATATTTAGTGTAGGCTATGATGCTTCAGTTTCGCCACAGGGTTGCCAAGAAATTCAGAAACCATATTTTACATTGTAAAGAAACGATGATAAATTAATCCTACAAAATCAGCAATGTACAACTTTAAATATTAAATATCATGGTTAAGAAAATTAATAAAAATAGAGCTCTCGTAGTATTTAATAAAGCACAGGGCAATATTCAGTATAATAATGAAGTTGCATTGAATAGTTTTAAATTATGACAATAATTGAAGTAATCGAGATTTTAGGTGAGAGCAGTGAATTGAGAAAGCTTAACGGACAAAGTGACAGCGAAAGAAATACATTTTAGTTTAATTAAATATGATTCAATGGGTTATTATAATATTTTCAGCCTGATAGGTAATCAGATATGTAAATGGTTTAAAAAGGAAAAGCGTCGGAATTGGGTAAACGATAGCGAAGGTAATGTCCCAGCTGAGAAAAGTTCAATCGTTCAATAACTTGATACGTTCAATTCAATCGTTTCCCAAGCTAAAATCTCAGCCTGATTGGATAACAGCAAATAGGTAAAAGAAGGGAAGACACACGTGTGGGACATCACTCTTCAAATTAAAACTGTGCCAGAAATATCATCTGAGTACTATATTCCATCTAGGGATCCAGATAGAGGGACAGCATACAAATAGTAAGAGTTATAGTTACTGTATTAGGTAATTTTTCGAGCGAAAACCTACAAGAAATTTTCCAGCATGAGTAAACTAAAAGTCTAGAAAACGTAATGAGACCTAAAATCTTTTCAGGCGTTACTGCCGCAAAATCATTTACAGTACTAAAATAATATGTTAAAAATATTCGCACAAGCTTCGTATAGCTCACCATAATATAGATAAAATTTATAATATAAAATAATTGAAAAAATAAACTAGATATAATAGATGACAATGTAGAATGACTAAGCTAAATAAACTATTTTTTAGATCAATGAATAAATAAATGATTTCACAAAAACCAAAAATAGGAAAACATGAATAAACGGTTTGGAACCCGCCAAAGACTATTTACAAAAATACTGTTCGTTAAAAAATAAAAATGTTTGTTATGAAATAATAATTTAAGAATAATTACCGTATTCTAGTTACTACTCTTAAATCCTGTAGAAATTACAGGGATATTAAGTTCAGTGAATGCAAAATTCGAAATTCAGATACAATGTAACTGTAGTTATTAGGAATGTACCTATTAACAAGTTGCAGAATATCAAATTTAGTAATAATAGTAGTTGCAACACGGTCTTAAAATAACGATTTGGGATACTACAAAAAGTGCAATGTTAATAAGTTAGTTTTATGTTACTAATTCACAAACAATCTATGTAATAGAGTAATTCGTTCATATTGAACAGGTTATAAAGAAAAACACATAATACGAGTATTAGCAGGTATTAATTATAATTTTTTTAAGCTCAATATTTTTAGAGTGTTAACTTCTAAATATATTCAATTTCCATTAATATCACTGTCAAGCTAAGTTAATACAAAACTTCAAGCTTAAATAAAATACAATATTACTGTGATTACTGGCGAAAGTATTTAAAATATTAGTTACAAATTGCAAATCTACCTCTAGTAGTTGGAGGCCAAAGTATTAGGTCAGTAAGTAACAAACAATGTAAAACATCACTAAGTAACAAAATATTCAAAACTAACTTGTAAAACAACCAGTTTCGCCTAACAGGCAAAATAAAAATACTTTATTCTGGCATTCATCACAATTATTTTTTAGGTTTGGTACTTTTATTGATATCGGTGCCGTCCAAGATATGTGCATGCGCAATATTGAAGGAACTAAATAATATTACAGTCGTTATTAAATGTAACGTCTACATTTGGTAAACCACCCACATAAATAAACAAGTTAACTTAAAAGCTGACTTTAGGGTAAAGTAGCAACAAAACGTTAAAGAATAACACATAATATTAGCTGAAAATAATTATGAATTCTTTGTAGTTCAATTTTTTAAGAGAGTTACACTTCTAAATACTATGAATTTAATTTTGACATCACTGTCAAGCTAAGTTAATACAAAACTTCAAGCTTGTGGGGAAGCAAAACGCCAAATTCAGCTACATGCAGCTAAACTAAATAAAATGTTTCGCAGTGGATCAACAAAAACCCTTGAAATTAGGAAAAATTCCCTTCTTCACGCTCAGTATATCGACTTATGTATAATTTAAACAAAGTGGTAGTAAAATGAGAGATGTTCGTTGTGATTGTGTCAGGTATATTTAGGGCCAGCCGTTTTGGCCGCAATGGCGGAAAAGTAATATTAGTTCTCATTTCTAGTAGGCCAACGTGGTCCGCAATTGAAACTTCCACAAAACACTACTGTAAATATCAGTTACATGACAACTCATGTAATAGAAAATGAATAATAAGATTGTTTCAAACAAGGGTGTAGTTGAAAGAGATCATTTAAACACAAGCGAGAACTAAACCTGCAAAGTGATCTACGATACCGTCACACGGTGATATACGCTAACACGGCTGAACTACATTACCGACAAATCTATATTTTTTATTTTTTATAGATTAAAAGTGGAAAATTGCTAGTTTTTAGAATTTTTTATGAATGTAAATGGTGTCAGCTAGTAGAATGCCAAATTTCAAGTCTCTAGCTTGAACGGTTCCGTCCAAACTTTTATGTACATCAGTGAGTTACCCATGCGGGAGTATATATTTAGGATACAATTTATATAGTAATTTTATGTAATTTAAAAACTATTAATATACAATTTATCTTGATGCATGGGTACATGTTATATTATATAACCATCGGCCGTGTAAATTCTACATTATAATCATCGATACATGTGATGTAATACAGTCATGGTTATATAATTAGTATAATTACTGCAAATATTTCATATAGTATAGCTTTCGATCGTGTACATTAAAATAATCACGGATACATTATATACAGGATAGATGGGTGCACTTCATATAGTATAAAAATCGGTCATGTAAATTTGATATTATAGTCATTGATACATGTGATGTAGAACAGTGATAAATACATTTATATAGTATAGCGGCAAATATTTCATAAAGTATAACCGTCGATCATGTATATTTAAAATTATAGTACAGTAATTGATGCATATTATATTGTATAGCCGTGGGTACATTTCAAATAGTATAACCAATGATCATTTATATTTAACATATTCATTCATATATTTGTATAGTAGAGCGGTGAATGCATTTCATAACATTTGATCGTTTCATAATATTTGATAACATTTGATTTAACATTGTAGTCATTGATGCATATTATATAGTATAGCAGTGGGTGTATTTAATATTATAGTAAAACTAGAAAAAGGATATTTAACATTACATGCATCAATGCGTATCATATAATATAGCCGTGGGTACATTTGATATATTGTTACCGTTGATCATGTATATTCATTGGCACATACATTTCATATAGTATGACTAGTGATCGTGTATATTTAACATTATAGTCATTGATGTAGAGAATAGCCACTGATACATTTCATATAGTATAACCGTTGATCATGTATATTTAAACAAATTGTATAATAGTCAGAATTCCATTTCATATAGTGTAAACATTGATCGTGTATATTTAACGTAATAGTCATCAATACATTTTATATAGTGTAGCAATGGGCACATTTCATACAATATAACTAGATTAAGAATATTTAACATTATAGTAATTGAAGTATATTATATAGTATAGCAGCAGTTTCATGTTATGTAGTGTAAACGTTGATTATGTACATTTACATTATAGCCATTAATACATTTTATATAGTATAACTGTTGGTAGCATATATGGCTTTGAGATATAAACATCCCCCCCTCTTACAATGGACTCGTCCACCTACTCCTCCTTTGGACGACAACAACCACCATCTTGGATAGGGGGCGTAGCCTATGTCACCTGTCGACCAATCAGAGAAGAGGGGGCGGGGCCTATACCAGCTCTCGACCAATCAGAGAAGAGGGGCGGAGGCCTATTTCAGCTATCGACCAATCACAATCGTCACGTAGCCTGTTTCATCCAATCAGGGCGCTCTTCCCTCGGACGTTGCAAAACCGACTCAACTACTTATACTATAAGGCACTATACTAGGAAATACTATAATATATAAATATTAAACGAAATTTGAGACAGCCGATTTTGGACAGGCCATGAAAATTTTATTGGAGTATTAGTAGTGTCAAATTGTTGGTGCTGGCTCAGTTCAAGGTCACCTGAGGGATGACGTCATCGAGGTCAATGACCTCACCGATGACGTCATCGATGACGTCATCGATTGCGTCATCGATGACGTCATCACCAATGACGTCATTTCTATGACGTCACACCCATGACGTCACAGAAATGACGTGCTGATGACGTCATCACCCCTCACGTCATCAAAATGACGTCACCGACGCCACTGAGGTCAAGGTCACGCCGAAACTTAAAATTTTTTGGCACTTTTGCCGTTTCTCGCACTACGCTCCGAGTTTCAGTCAGAGTCCCCGTGACCTTGACCACTTGGAGCGAATTTTCGACGAGAAACGGCAAAAGTGCCAAGTTAAACTCGAGTTTCTGACATGACCCTGCCTAAATGGGCAATCGGTTATCCCTCAGGTGACCTTGAACCAGCACAACACCAACAATTTGATATTACTGTGACCTTGAAAACCTAACAACGGAGCGCCGACACCGATGCGCACCCCACGACAGCCACCGAGTGACTGACTGCCAGGCTCTGTGTACGCTAGGTATATCGGCTTGAGAGACTAAGTCTCTAAACTGTCAGGAATGGGAGTAACTAACTGAATTTTGCAAGGAAAAGTCATTTCAACCAATATTCTAAACAAATCTTCATCAGTAAAACTGACATTAGTCTGTTTGGTATAAAACCTAGGGTGTCCACGCAACAGTTTGCGCCACTTAGCTAAAGTCGAAACCTTCTTAACTTTGAGTGGTGGACAGTGAGCAACTAACAAAGTCTTAACACGGCTAAGTTTCTTACCTAAAGCGTCCCGCGACATGGCTTCCCCTCACAAAAGTCCGCACAATACTGAGAGACTGCTTGTAGCGCATGAGTCAAGGGAAAAGAGGTGGGGGAAACAGCAGGAGTGGGGGAAGGTCACAGTGGTGGGGGAAGGTGAGGTGGTACGCTGGAGTATCGCATCACTTCACCATGAGCTGTCCTACAGTCAACACACTGTTCTCTTGGCCCGAGTTGGCACTAGAAGAAACATTTCTGTACAGCTTAGGCTGTGAGAGCCGAGGAAGCAAAGTCAAAGTGGAAATTGTGTTAAACTCCAAGATGAAGAGTCTCCTAAATAAACTAATTGTATCCCTGCAATCTCCTATAACGTTAGAGAAATACCACTTTATTAAGCGACACCTTATACTTTGGCAAAACGAAGCGGAAATGGAAAAGATTACAGTAAAATTAATTTAACTTAAAACTTGGACTGGACACTCATGCGATACCACGTGGCGTGCAAACGCCACCCTAAACATTACAAGTTAGGTTATTGAGCACCTCTGGTACGATAACCGATGTGCTAGAGTTAAAGTGTGATGACCTTGAGTCAAAAACACTGAAATACTACCAAGTCGATATCGTCCCAGAGTTAAAGTGTAGTGACCTACATTCAGAACTTGTAAAATTACTTATATAGAGAGAGCTAGAGAACAGCGAGACGCACCGCATGGAAGCCGGAACATACTGGCGAAGCGGTGTTGTGCAGCCTAGGGACCCCAGTTGTGGTGGGGGTATAGCCAACACTTAGAGTACAAGAGTTGTGGTGACCTTGACCCACTTAACTTACCTCGACCCCCCCCCCCCCGACAAAAAGTGCGAGCCCCCCCCCCCGACAAAAAGTGCGAGCCCCCCCCCCCGACCAAAAGTGCGAGCCCCCCCCCCCCGACAAAAAGTGCGAGCCCCCCCCCCGACAAAAGTGCGAGCCCCCCCCCCACCCCCTCCCCACCCCTGATATCCAGGGCGTGGCAGCCCCGGTGGGGATATAAGGGGGGCCCGTCCAGAGCCGGCTCGCAGTCCGCTCCCGCGCGTTGAACGTGAACGATCGGGACGGACGCCATAGGCATCACTAACATTGAATGACGCATCAGTGTTTAGCGAAGTCTACTCTAACTTTAAGGACTTGTATTAGTTGTAAGATATTGCGCTTGCGTTTGGTATTGAGAATTGTCTTACATGAGAGTGTTTTACTTGTACCCTATGTCTCCTGTGTGTCTTTTATCCTTTGTGTCTTGTTGTTATATGCGTTTAATGTGTATGTGCTTGTTCCAGCATTGACTACGTTGAGCTCAATTGTGTGTTGTAAGTGTGTTATATGTTTCTAAAGTGTATACGCTTGTTTTAGCAATCCCCCCTCGAGCTTTTTCAATGCTCAAAGTAAATTGTAACGTCAGGGAACGGGAGTAGGCCCCCGTGTAAAGCCATTTTTAATAATTGGTAGGCTCCTGCCAGGCCATGCAAAAGGTTGCGGATGGCATTTGGGAGCATGTCCGTTTGTACGCTGGCAAGCAAAAGGTTGTGGCGGCCTCTGCACTCGGACCGAGGACGTAAGCCACTAGGGTGTCCTCAGTATGTTTCCCTTCTGGAAACTCAAAATTATGTAAATGAATCTTTGTTAGCTATTTGTGTTTTTAGTCCCCAAGGCCCCCGAACATTCGTGGTTCGCCATGGATGTACGGGGGCCGAAATATTTTAATGTCCGTGTGGCCTTGACCCACAAAGACTTGTAAAAATTCAATGCATTGCTAAATTAAAAATATTAAAGATAGGTTACGGGAGTAGGCCCCCGTGTAAAGCCTATTTTAATTATCGGTAGGCTCCTGCCAGGCATGCAAAAGGTTGCGGATGGCATCTGGGAGCATGTCCGTTTGTACGCTGGCATGCAAAAGGTTGCGGCGGCCTCTGCACTCGGACGAGGACGTAAGCCACTAGGGTGTCCTCAGTTTGTTTCCTTCTGGAAACTCAAAATTACGTAAATGAATCTTTGTTAGCTACTGAAAGACAATGCAGTAAATGTTTACAAGTCTTGCGTGGCGAAGGGTACACGACATTGGATGTTGCCTTGTTGTCATAGTTGGGTCTCTTCAGAGGCTACAGCGATGACAACCCAAGTGCCCCACACCCCCATAGGGGGTGTGGGGCTTAATTTTTTTAAAATTTTTTCGTGACCTTGACCTAAATAAGTAAAAGTTTTTAAAATCTTTAACAGTCCGGTCTTATTAACACAGTAAATAAATTAAGGTCTTTTAAAAATCGAACAGTTAGGTATTAGTAACACACAAAGTTGGAGTTGTCTATAGTTGGGTCTTTTAGGAGGCTTTAGCGATGTCAACACAAAGGTCCCAAGTGGGGTTTATTTTGTTAAATTAACCCCCCCCCCGAACTTTTTTTCGGAAAAATTTTTGACCTTGACCAAAAAGTTTTTTGCTCCGGACGAGAAGTCCCCCCCCCGAACTTTTTTTTCGGAAAAATTTTTGACCTTGACCAAAAAGTTTTTTGCTCCGGACGAGAAGTCCCCCCCCCCCCTCCACCCCCACCCCTGATATCCTGGGCGTGGCAGCCCCGGTGGGGATATAAGGCGCCCGGGTTGTACGCACTTCTCATTCCGGTCCAAGCTTCCATACGGACAGGTACTCCCTTACTCTCGAGAATTATATAACCACTTTACTTCTTTCTTAACATCTACTCTTTTCATTTACTTCATTCAAATGGGTAAAATGGGTCTTAAGCTGAAAAACTACCCGCCAGCTTCAACCTCGACCGACACGTCTCAACCCTCATCATCCTCCACTTCGATCCTGGAATACCTGATGACTGCGAACATCCTGAGCTGCCTGACGATGCCGCCGCCGCCGCCACCGCCGCCACAGCCCGCCTCAATGCCCAGCCTGTCGCCATTGCCGCCGACAGTGGAAGAGGCTGGTGTACTGCCATCGTCAGGAGAACTCGTCAAGTCGTCAGGTCGAGTCCCGGTAGCGTCTCCAGCACTCTCTCTGCTATCGGACTCAGGATCGGAGTCTGCGGTTTTTGAAGAGACGTCCAGGTCGAGGATCACTCCCTACAGCAGAACCCGGAAAATTTTATCCTATACCAAATCCCAATGTCCCTTACCCATATCCCCCATGCCGTCCACACCAACCAAACCACCCCGTAAATCCATCTTTTCCCCTGAACTTCCCACTATTGACCTGCCATCCAAATCGCCTCAAAAATCCATCCTTTCCCCCGAACTTCCCACCATAGACCTAACACGTTCCCCTACCCCACCCAAAATTGTTTGCTCCATTCCTCTTGACCAATCTTTGCCCCTTCTACCCCCTTCCACCCCCATTCCTTCTAGCCAGCCTAATTCGGAGAAGCTCCAAGACACTCCACTAAAGAGTCCAACACAAAAACGTAAGCGTGTTAAAGCCCCTGCTGGCAAGGGTAAGAAATGCGATTACGCTTGGATGTCAAGTAAGTTTGGGGTTTTGTGTTGCCAGAAACTTGCCTGTGCAGAAGGAGATCGCTGCCAACGACACCTTAAAAGTACAGTCAAATTTCGGCAATTCAAACCCTACACTCTTTATATTAAGCCTAAAACGTTCAAGTTCAGACATCCCCACGGCCCGCAACCGCGGGATATTAGAAGGCTAAAGGTTGATGAAAAATATTATTTTATTGGTCAGACCTATGGAGCAGGTAATAAAAAAGTAGAAATCGTTGTAAAAGGTGAAGGCCACCTTTGTACAATGCAAGTACCACCTCGGATGGTACAAAGAGAATTTTTCATCCCTAAAGCCTATCTAATACGAAGGGAAGGATGCCAAACCGTGTGGGAAATGGACTAGGACATGGGCCTACTAAAAAAAAAAAAATTCAAAATTGTTAGGTTGTGTTGGACAATATTTAAAAGTCTTTTTCCAAATTATTTTTCCAAATTTAGTCTTAACCCTCTTAAAGTAAGGGAGAGGGGTATTATACAAGTCAGGTAAAAAAAAAAAAAAAAAAAAAAAAAAAAAAAAAAAAAAAAAAACACTTGACTTGTATAATACTTTAACCTGCTGGCGGTGACGTAAAGTCACTGGGACAATCTCAAACCGTGTCCTTGAGGGTGAAGACTAAGTTACAAAAAATCTTTAACAAATAAAAACTTACCTCCAAACACTTGTAGCTTGCTACAAGTGTTTGGAGGTAAAAATTTTTCAAAGTTTGAATGACCTTGACCCATATAAATTACTGTTTAAAGTAAAGTGCTAACCTTACAACTAATGTTGTGTATCACGTGATACCCCCACTCTAACGCTCTTACTAAGCTTGTATGAGCCGTTCATTTGCTTCAGTCTGTTTCTGTGCTCCGTGGTAAACATGTCACGGTACAATTACAAAGGTGGTGACTTCTTGATAGATCAACACAATGCTTGGGAAGTGCTAAACCAGCATAGAATGGAAGTTGAGTATTGTATAAGACGAGACGGGTCTACATTTTATTTATGTATTATAAACAACCAAACTCATAAGTATGAACACTGGACAAAAATCAATTATAACAACATAGATGAGCTGTTTGCTTGGGTGTTTGAGGTGTGTAAAGTTATTGAAGAAACAAAAATAATGGGTGTGCTAAAGGTATGTAAAACTGATGACCGGGAAGACTAAGCAAAATTTCTTTTGCCCCCCCCCCGTGTTATCCCCACCACTAAAAATGGGTATATATAGGAGTGGTGATCAACCGTCCTCTCATTCTGCTTTACACCGTTAAGCTGAACACCACCATGTCTGCTATGAACGTCCCAGCCTCTACCTCTGGCCCGGCCGCCTCCAACTCCAGCCCGAGCATTGGACCAATCCGATCGGGGCCTTCGTCAAGGAGTCGTGTCCGATTCTCCGGCTTTGGTCCTGTGAGGAAGGAGTTGCGGAGCAGCGGAGCTTCTCAACCAACCACGACGGACGCATCAACTCAGACTCCACCAAACATCATCGAGTGGTACGACGAAGTCATAGAGCAAAGGGACAGAATGCTAGAGAATACTCGCAGGGAGCTACTTCATATCCGGAGTAAATGGGAAAAACTAATTAGGAAGTGTGAAAGCCTGTTGGACAGTGATGATAGTGAGGATGAGAGTGGATAGGTGTGTGGGTAAAGACTTGGACTGGGACTTGTGTGTATGTATGAATGTGTGCGTGAATGTGAAATACAGAGCGGGGGATAGATCACTCTGTGGCAATGGACTAACATGCCACTTAGTGATCTATCCCCCGTTCTGGTAATGTTTTTGGATGGCCTTGACCCACTTTACCAAGGTTAGCTAGTACCCCCACCACTGACAAGTGTATATATACGGGTATTGATGTGCAGTTTGGTTATTCTGCTTTGTATCGCTTAGCTGAATACCGCACTTCAACATGGCTTCCAACTGCAAAACTCCTCGGGCTTCTTCTTCAAGAAGGCGTGCTGCCAATGTCCTGCCTGCTACTCGTGGACCTGCTCGACCATTCCATAGCATAACTGTTGCTCGGGCAAACGCTTGCAAAGCTCCGATGCTACGGACCTTGCTGGAGGTGAGCCAAGACGGGCAAGGCTTGCTCAGTCCTGGTCAACGGCAGGAGCAAGAAAGGCGTATGGCGTACTTCAGGCTGCAGGGTGTAGTTCCCAGCTTGAAGTTAGGCGATCCCAGAGTAGCAAGCATCAACGAGGCAGCGGACTACATATCACACCTTCACTGTGTTTTAGAAGTAAAGGACCAACAAATTGAAAACTTAAAAGAACAATTGAAACAATTTAACTTTAATCCGGTGGAGTTTGTAGAAACGGTGATGAGTGATAGTGACGATGAAGGTAGTGAATATATATTAGGTATGTAATGAAAAGACAGGGACATGTGTGTGTGTGTGTAGAATACAGAGCGGGGGATAGACTACTTTGCGGCAATGGACTAGCATGCTGCTTAGTGGTCTATCCCCCGCTCAAAGGGTACTTTTGAATGACCTTGACCCACTTTAAACGAAGGACAACCGGTTAACTGGTATAAAAGAGGGGGGTCTGTACATCCCGACTTCATTCTGCTTTGGACCTTCCAGTGGAACGCTAGAAAATGAGTGGATCACTGATCATTGGTAAGGAGTGGGAGTATGTAACCATAAACTATTTAAACTGTAAAGGGATGTTGAAGAAGGTGTATGATAATGTTAAAAGAATGGTTGTTGAAGAAGGTAGGGTAGTGATTGTAGCGTGGAAGAAGAAGCAGTATACAGGACAACAAGTGAGAGCAAGTGACTTTGGGGGGAATAGTGTGTTTCAAATTGGACGAGCGAACTTGGTTAATTTGGACATTGTGTTTTGGGACTTGGAAAGGTTAATTGAAAATAGTGGCAAACATGGGGAACTCTTAATTGGCAGGGAGGACAGAGTATATGAGTAAGTGTAAAAGACTGGGGGCTTATGTGTGTGTGTAAAGACTAGGACTTGTGTGGAATACAGAGCGGGGGATAGATCACTTTGCGGCAATGGACTAGCATGCTGCTTAGTGGTCTATCCCCCGCTCAAAGGGTATTATTGGATGGCCTTGACCTATATAAAGGTAGAGGGGGAATGGGTAATAGGAGGGGGAAATTGGTATATATATGTAGGACTGATGAATAAAGCATTTAGTCAAGCATTTGTCTAGACACTATCAACAACAACAATGGAGAGCTTCAGTGTTGAGTTCATCCTCTTGGAAGAAGACATCAACGAAGTGGTGGAACTTATAGAGGATAAGACCAGCCAGGGCACATTGGAACTTGTGAATTGCGAACCGTTGGACAATGCCGCAATCGATAAGATTGCATATTTCATGATGCATTTGTATAACGAACAAACAACCAATATGGAGTTTGTGCAGTACCTTTATCAAAACCAAGTAAATGTGCGAGTGACAATTACTTGGTGGCAGTAATAATAAAGTGTAACATATGGATGTGGACTTGGATGTGGACTTGGACTTGAGTGTGGTCTGCGGAATAGAGCGGGGGATAGATCACTTTGCGGCAATGGACTAGCATGCTGCTTAGTGGTCTATCCCCCGCTCAAAGGGTATCTTTACGTGACCTTGACCCACATAAAATGTATAGTTGGTGGGGGTATAAAAAGGGCAAACCAATTGGATAGATACACCACTTTCATACCATGGCTCCACTTGACAACACCGTGTTCCATCGCGACAGAATTCTTTCAATTCTGGAGGTAATACCTGTAGAAGTTATAGAAGCAGAGGACCAACTACCTGCGGTTGATCAGGAAGAGGAGGAGGAAGAAATAATGGATATTGAAACGGACTCTGACGAAGCTGGTTCAACAGACAATGAAGTGGACTTGCACGCCTACGAAACATTAGAGTCATCATCTGAGTCGGAAATGGAATTCCAATTGGAAATTGAAGAAGAAGAAGAAGAACAAGACACTCCTCATCGTCCAATGGATAGGATGTTAGTTGCCAGAAGAATTATGTATTGTCATCGCTGCCTATTCCGTGATGAGGACGATTCCGACTCTGATGGTGATGTTTCACCTTTGTAAAAGCTTAAACAAAAAGTTAAAAAAAAAGAATGTGAGCGGGGGATAGAGCACTTTGTAGTAAATGATGCTGCTTAGTGCTCTATCCCCCGCTCAAAATAATAATTCCAAATGGCCTTGACCTATATAAATTTTGCTCAAACAGACGTCTTTAAAAAAACTTGTACAAATTATTGAATCTAGACCAAATATCATCAATTTATCAAGCCTACTGATAAATTTATTACAAACGGTTGTGTAAAGGCTAAATTTAGCACATGATTGATAACCTGTTTTATATGACGTCACTTTCCCCACCTATCTGCCTCGGATATAAAGGGTCCCGGTCGAGCACGCTGCTCATTATTGCGTGGACATTCACAGAGTGTGCATTCAAAGCCAAACTGTTTGAAATGGCTCTTTGCGACATTTGTGGGGAAATCTTTCAAGACGAAGATCTTTTCACCCTACACAGAGAATTACATGAAGACGAAGATAGAAAAGAAGATATTACCATGGATGAAATAGACTTAGACTCAATTGACCGGTTTTTGGAAGAGCACCAGAAGCAGACGAACTACTGGGACAGCTATCTACAGCAAATGCAAAGAAGAAGACCTAGTGTGATACAATTTGCTGGTGCTGGACCATCTACTGCTACAAGACCTATTGAAGAAGAGGACACCGAAGAAGAGGACACCGAAGAAGAGGATATGGAAGAAGAAGAACTGGAAGATGTAAGACAACTGCGCACCATGGCCTTGCCAGGACGAGTTGTAACACATTTCAAAATTAATAACGTTCAATTGGAATTGGAAACATTCATAACCCAGGCTAAGGAACTTGTTGGTCAAACGTTGAGGGAAGAATTACAAAGGCTAAATTTTATTAAATTTGGAATGGTGTTAGAGGCTATGTTTAACAATACTGATGGTGAAACAGCATTGAGAGCATTCATTACCAAAAATCGAACCCTTACCTTCACCTCCGACATTGATGATATTATTGAAGAATGCTTGGAGGAACTTATAACCAAACTCCAAGAACATGAAGGAAGAGGATCTGGATGGACTTTGTCATCAATCGAAGGTATGGATGTTAGGGTTCATAAACATGGATATGGTTTAAGAGGTAGTAGTTTTATCCCTCTACCAAAGAAAATCCAAAACACTAACTCGTGTAGAAATGTTCAAAATGAGGGTAATGAATGTTTCAAGTATGCAATGTTAACCAAGTATGTTAAAAACAATCCTTGTAGAGTTGGTAGAGAATACTACGAAAATGAACACCGCTACAACTTTCAAGGTCTTACTTACCCAGTTACTTTAAAAGATATTGACAAATTTGAAAAGAAAAATCCTGGCGTTTCAGTCAATGTTTTTGGTCTGGATGATTCCAACAACGTTTATCCTTTGCGGGTAGTAAAGGTTGAGCAAAGAAACCATACGGATTTGCTATTGATAACCAAGGGTGAAATTTCCCATTATGTATGGATAAAAGACTTTGAAGCGTTAGTTGTAAAACAATTGACCAAAAGAGTAAATAGGATTACAGTTTGCAAGAGATGTTTCTGCTTTTCTTGGAAAGATTCAAGACGTGGAGGATTGGACTGGTTATTGGAACATAAAAGACTTTGCAACGAGAACTATGAAGTAAAGATAAGTCTTCCACCGCCTACCCGAGCTTCAATACAATTTAACAAGACAGTTCACCAATACCGAATTCCACTAGTGGTCTACGCAGATTTTGAATCAACGTTAGTACCACAGGAGCTGCCGGACGGCGAAGTGACTAGAAGAACAAAATATCAGTTGCATCAGCCCAACAGTTTTTGTTTACTAGTTAAATCAACCTTGTCTGAAAACCAATTGCAAGACTATGGTTTAACATCCACTCCAATACTCTACCGTGGTGAAGAAGCCGCTAAGTATTTTGTAGACCAACTGTACGATATTGCTGGAAAGGTTCAACGCTTGTTCGGTAATATTGTACCTATGGAACCTTTAAACCAAAATCAACAAGAAGAATACAACTTAGCGACAAGATGCTATTTATGCAAGAAGATGTTCAGTGAAGAAAATCCAAAAGTAAGAGATCACGATCACCTGACAGGGTTATACAGAGGAGCTGCTTGTAATTCATGCAATATAAATTACAAACTGCCAAACTTTATTCCTGTCGTTTTACACAATCTTAGCGGCTACGACTCCCACTTTATTATTCCAGAGTTAGGAAGAGATGATGGTAAAATTGATGTTCTTGCTACAACATTGGAAAAGTACATCAGCTTTTCAAAAACAGTAGGTAAAATTAAACTTCGCTTCGTAGACTCTTACAGATTTATGCCATCTAGTTTAGCCAAATTGTCAGAGAACCTAAGAAGAGAAGACTTAAAAGAAACCAGCAAAATTGTATCTGAGGATAAATTGGACCTAGTATTACGGAAAGGAGTTTTCCCCTATGATTATATAACATCTACAGAAAAGTTTGAAGAAACCAGTCTGCCACCGATTGAAGCCTTCAACAGTAAATTAAACGAAAGTGAAATCTCCGTTGAAGACTACAATCATGCATGTAATGTTTGGAACCAACTAAACATTCAAACCTTAGGGGAATATTCTGACTTTTATATAAAATTGGACGTAACTCTGCTGTGCGATGTGATGGAAGAATTTCGAAACACCTGCTTCTCCGCCTATGGACTGGACCCTCTACACTCGTACACATCTCCAGGATTAGCATGGCAAGCTATGCTAAAGTCAACCAACTGTCGACTGGAACTTCTAACGGATATTGATATGGTGCTCATGATGGAATCTGGTGTACGGGGCGGTTTGACACAAGCTGTAACACGTCATGTCAAAGCCAACAACAAGTACATCCCCGGCTTCGACGAGCAACAACCATCGGTCTACCTTGGCTACTTTGATGCAAACAACCTTTATGGTTGGGCAATGTCAAATCCGCTTCCCTACGCTGACTTCAAGTGGATCGACCCGGCCACCATCGGAGACATCTCACAGATTCCAAAAGATGGTCCAAAAGGCTATATTTTGGACTGTGATTTTGAATACCCGGAGCACCTTCATGACCATCACTACGACTTGCCTCTCCTAGCCAAGACTGAAGTTTCACCGACAGGAAGATGGCCAAAATTGATGATGACCTTGGAGAATAAAGATCGCTATGTGGCTCACTACTGGGTAGTTCAACAGGCTCTTGAATTGGGTCTACGTATAGTGAGAATTCATAGAGCAATTGAATTCACCCAGTCTTGTTGGTTGAAACCATACATTGATTCCAACACTACAAGAAGAGCTGCAGCGACAACAGCATTTGAAAAGGACTTTTATAAATTAATGAACAATGCCATCTTTGGGAAGACCTTGGAGAACAAAAGAAAACATAAAAATGTAAAATTAGTGAGTGATCCTAGAAAATTGGAAAAATTAGTGCAAAAACCGAATTTTGGAACATCCATGATTATAAACGAAAATCTAGTCGCTGTCAGTATGAAGAAAACAACAATAGTCATGGACCGTCCGTTATACATAGGTATGTCGATTTTGGACATAAGTAAAACCCTGATGTATGATTTCCATTATAACAAAATGGTTAAACACTACGGAAGGGAAAACATTGGAGTCGCATACATGGATACGGACGCGTTTATCTACTGGATAAAGACTTTGGACATGTATGAAGACCTAAGGACATTTCCATACAAAGAAGATTTTGACTTTTCTGACTATCCGAAGAACCATCCAAATTTTAATGAAAAAAATAAAAAAGTAATCGGAAAATTTAAAGATGAAGCAAATGGAATGCCTTTAGAAGAAATTGTGGCGCTGATGGCGAAATTGTATTCATTTAAGATGTACCACGAGAACAACACACCGACAGTCAAGAAAGCAAAAGGAGTGAAGACATCTTATTTGAAAAAACACGTAACATTTGACCACTACAAGACTTGTTTGTTTGAAGATACTACAATATCAGCAACATTCAACAATATCCGAAGCTTCAAGCATCAAGTCTACAGTGTCACCGAAATTAAAAAAGCGCTGTCAGCCCGGGATGATAAAAGACATATTTTGCCCGACAAAATCCATACTCTTCCTTTCGGCCATTACTCCCTAAACCCTATCAACTAGTAACCTATTCTTCGTCCTTCTACAACTTCGACCTTATTCCTTTCTCCTTCCGTAAAAAAATGGGGAACACGGCAAGTCCAATGCCGTGTTCCCCATTTTTTTACACAAATTTGGATGACCTTGACCCATATAAATGATGTGAATATTTAAAACAACATTCATTGTGATTATACATGTGGCACAACAAACATTGAAACTTGCAATATGAAGGACTTGAAGCAACAAATTGTCAACGAACTTCATAAACCTGCAAGAAGAAAGTTTCCACGAAGAAATACGGTGATAAAAGGAATTAATGATTTATATCAAGCGGATTTAATCGAAATGATTCCTTATAGCAAACAAAATAAAGGGTATAAATACATATTGACTGTTATTAACTGTTTTTCAAAAATGGCTGATGCTTTACCGCTAAAAGATAAAAGCGGCAAAAGTGTTACAAAAGCAATGGAAATAGCTATACAAAGAGACAAACATACTATTAAACATTTACAAACAGATGATGGAAAAGAATATTTTAATAAGGAATTTGCAAGTTTAATGAAAAAACACAATATAAACCATTATTCAACCAATTCAGAGGTAAAAGCCTCAATAATTGAAAGATTCAACAGAACCTTAAAAAGTGCAATGTATAAAATGTTTTCCAACAGAGGATCGCACATATGGATTGACACATTACCGAAACTTATAAACGATTACAATAACAAGTTTCATAGAACTATTGGGATGAAACCAAACCAGGTGACTAGCAAAAATGAAAAACTGGTATTAAAACGTATAAAAATGAATACTAAACCAAAAGTTGAAAAACTAAAGCCTAAAAAATTTAATGTGGGTGATAAAGTGCGAATAAGTAAATATAAAGGTGTATTCAGTAAAAGATATCTGCCAAATTGGACCAATGAGGTTTTTACTGTATTCAAAGTACAACCTACAGTACCTGAGACATATATTTTAAAAGATAATAAAGGACAATTGCTTGAAGGAGGGTTTTATGGACATGAAATGTTAAAATCAACAGTAGGTGACGTATATTTAGTTGAAAAGGTGTTGCAACGGAAAAAAGATAAGGTTAAAGTACGATGGTTAGGATTTAATAAGACGGAAGATTCTTGGATACCTAAAAAGGATTTGATATAACGATAGAGAATCATTTTAGGTTGAACCATTACAAAGGATGGAGATAATACCACAAAAGGAGAGTTTTACTATTAATAATATAGATGAACTCACAGTGGATAATTCAGAATTCAATAGTGGGAAACATGGCAATTTGTTACCAAACACCGTGCGCTGTCTGGTTACCGGACCTTCCAACTGTGGAAAAACTAATGTAGTATTCAATTTGATTACAAACCCTAAAGGATTACGTTTTAATAATTTATATGTATTTTCAAAATCACTACAACAACCAAAGTATCAATTATTGGAAAAAATACTGAATAATGTGCCTGAAGTTAAATACTTAAAATTTAATGCAAGCGAGAGTGTTATGCAACCACAAGAAGCTAAACCATTCTCTGTGTTCATATTTGACGATGTATCTTGTGAAAACCAAAACACAATAAGGAATTACTTCGCTATGGGTCGACATAACAACATAGATAGCATTTATATTGGCCAAACTTACAGCAAAATACCTAAACAACTTATTAGAGACAATGCCAACATGTTAATTGTATTTAAACAGGACGAAACCAACCTAAAACATATATATTTTGATCATGTAAATGCGGATATGACATTTGAACGATTTAAAGAGTTATGTGGAAAGGCTTGGGCTGAAAAGTATGGGTTCCTAACAATTATGAAGGAACAACCGCTAAACAATGGTCGATACAGGATAGGATTTGATAAATTTATATTAATACATTGAACATGGTATAAAACATTCATTGTTGTACAACACGTCTTGCTACAAACATGGTTAACCAAGAAAAATTAGTAAAAGAAATAAAATCACTTAGTGATTCTATTCGGGCTAAAAACAGAGCATTAAAACTAGGTATTAGCGAGAGGGAGAAATTCCTTGAATCTACTTTTAAACCTATTACTGAACCCTTGAAACAATTAAACAAAAAATTTGCTAAACCTGTATTGGAAGGAGATGCGATTGCACCTATTACAAAGTTTGAAAGAGAAAATGTAAAATCAGAAGATTTTAGCGATGAAGACCCGGAATCCTCTACATATAGTGGTTTTACCGGTGGAGAACCTGAAAGAGAGCTAGAATCACCAGACTATAGTGGAATAAGAGAATTATATGAAGTAAAAGCCAAAAGAGGACATGAAGTTGTATCAACTGCTAGTGAAGAGGAAAAAGAAGAAGCAAGGGAAGGTCCGTCAAACATAAGCTTGTTGGGTGAAAACATTCATAACAAAGGACCTTTAGGAAGGAAATACATGATAAAAATGTTAGCTGGAACAAACCCTAATAAAAACTACCATAGTTATGGAGTAAGATTAACAGAAGAGGGTTTAATGGTTGGTAATAGCCCGGTAAACATTGATGAACATGATAATATTATTGTTGGTGATCAAAGATATAAGGGCACAAGGGGATTATTTGAATTATTATTTGAAAATAAGCCTTTAGAATTGTTAGTTAAAGAAAAAGACATGGAAGCATATAAAAAGATTTTGGAACAAACTAATGCATACAGGAGGAAGTATTCAGCTGACCAACCTGTTTTTAGATCAAAGTCTTTAAAATATAGAGAATTTGTATCCAAGTTAATACCAACAACGAGAAGACAACCAATGCCAATAATACCAAGAAAACCTGTAAAACGAAGGTGTGTGTCATCCACTTTGGATATAAGTGCTACAGAACCAAGAAAAAGAAACAAGTCTGTTACAGGTACAGGTTTAATGAAGAAACTGTATAACACAAATGTGATTTATTACAATAATATCAATAAATTGGTTGATAGAATGAAACTAATACATGAAGCTAAAGAAGCGGGTCATACTGGTTTGGAAAACGAATGGGTGGCTTTAGTGGATGAACTCCGAAACCGTGGGGTAATCTCATAAAAAATGCGTTACCCCCTAGAATACTATTCAGTTGCACCATGAGTGTCGACAAGTCCGGACGTTACTCCTCGGATGGGTTATATTATGCGAATAGTTTAAAAAGAAGTGCTGGTTTACCACAAACACCTGATGGAGATTACGATATGAGTAATAAAAGGTTAAAAAACATAAAAGATCCTTCGGATGAAAACGATGCAATAAACTTAAAAATATTAAAGGAAAAGATATCGCCAACATTAAAACTACAAAATAACACATATGACGCAGAAGATCATAGAATTATCAACGTTGGTAAACCAAATCAAAACGGTGATGCGATAAACAAAGGTTATTTGTCATCTGAATTAAAAAATACGTTAAAATTCAATGGGAAAACGTATAGTGCCAACAATAAACGTATATCCAACGTAGATGACCCTAAAGATGCAAAAGACAGCGTAAATAGACGCTATTTACATTCTTTGATACCTGAAAAGACAAAAGATGGATTTTCTTTTTATAAATTTGTTATTAACGATATAGGTTATCCAAAAAATGAAAATGATGCTGTAAATCTCAAATATATAAAAGATCATTGTGTCATACGTGATGTGGGAGTTATCGATTGTCTTGGCAATTGTTTGGCGAATGTAAAAGATGGTTCAGCACCATCTGATGGTGCAACAGTGGGTCAAATGAAAGAGACTTTAAAACAAGAAACAACTGGATTTGCAAAACGAGATGAAGTATTATCAAAGCAAGGGGATGACTTTATTCAAGGTAATGAGAAATTTCATTTATTGACATACAAAAACGCTTATTGGGATTGCATGCATGGAAGGTTATCAAATGTGTCATGGGGTCATGCAGATGGAGACGCGGCTGCCTTAGGACAAACAGTACATCTAGATCCAAATAATTACCATGCGTTTTTTATATGTAGTAATAAAAAATTAACAAACATGGCGCAAGGAAGAGAAGCAAATGATGCTGCAACTGTAGGACAGGCTATCACATTATCACAAATGGATAGCAAAGTGTATACTTGTAATAATAAACGTATAACAGACCTTAAAGACCCTGAACATGTGGATAATGCTGTCACTGTTAATTTTCTTGTAAAAGTTTTAGGAAATGCATTATTTGATGTATACAATCTTATTGGTATTCGTTCAGGTCGTACTCCTTTGTTGGAATCTGAGAGAGGTACTTGGATTAAACGGGAAATTGTTCATAAATATTTTATCAACCCTAATACAAAAAAGTTTAGATCATCGGATTGGGGTGATTTTGATATTTAATAAAAGAATACAATAAACGACTTCATTTATGTCCAACTTGTCATAGAGGTAACACATAAGTTGTACATTGCGATTATAAAAGGACAATAATGACGTTCCAGTACATCAGTCCATATAGAGACACTGTAAGGAGAGGAGGTGGGATCACGTCCACAGCGGTTTCTCTGTTAAGTAAAGCTTTAAAACGAATTCCAGTAGGATCCATAGTAAATAGAGCAATAGACGCATTACCATACGAATTTCATATACCGGGAGGTTATCAGTATTGCGGACCAGGAACTAAATTGAAAAAACGACTGGAAAGAGGCGATCCTGGCATAAATAAGTTAGATCAGGCTTGTAAAGAACACGATATCGCATATTCCACGTTTGCCGATTCAAAAAATAGATCAATAGCTGACAAAAAGCTTGCGGACATAGCTTGGCAACGAGTAAAATCAAGTGACGCTAGCATAGCAGAAAAAGCAGCAGCTTTAGCAGTAACAGCAGGTATGAAGGCTAAAACAGCAGTAGGAGGTGGAAGAAGGAGGAGAAGGAGAGTAAAAAGGAGGTCAACCACAAGAAAACATGGAGGAAATATAAAAAGAAGACGACGATCTACAAGAAAAGGCAGGAAGAAGCCCACCGTGTGGTCAATGGTAAAAAACGGGGCAGGTCTTTACCTAAGACCTTATCGTGCATATTAAATGAAAGAAATCAATTGGTCATACCACATAAAGCATTAACCAATATTGAATTATTTAAATATATTTCCTGTTTAAAAATACCATTTTTCCGCGGTGTGTTTATGAAAGACAGTTTACCAAAGAAAATGTGGCAAAATGAGACTGGAATTGTAAATTTGGATAATACTGAAGGGCCTGGCACCCATTGGGTTTGTTATAAGAAACTAAATAACAATGTATATTATTTTGATAGTTTCGGTAATTTGCCACCACCAAAAGAACTTCAAAATTACTTTAAATCTGCTAAAAACATATATTATAACTATAAAAGAGAACAACCTGATAATACTTCAATATGCGGCCATTTATGTTTGGAATTTCTAGCTAAAAGTATCAGTCACTATTGAGATGTCTTCCTATACGGTATCATTAACAGGAAAATCGTCCACTTTACGAAGTATCCTTTTTCCAGCGTTACGCTTGCAAAAAGGAAGGTTTTGGGAGGCGGCACTATTGGATTTTACAACTTACAACTCTATTCCCAATGTTACGGAAGGTAAAAATAACGTATTGCATTATTATAAGGGAAAGGATGCCAGTGGAAAATTTACAGACTTACAAGAGTGCAGGTTACCCACAGGTTCTTATGAAATTGATCATATAAATGAATTTTTGCAAACTAAAATGGGAAAAGACAATATAACATTAAAAGGTAATAATAATACGATGAAAGCTGAAATTACTTCCAAATATTATATAGATTTCACTCAACCAAACTCAATTGGTGATTTATTAGGATTTTCCAACGATGAGCCTGTTTTAGAACCAGATGTAACACATTCCGGTAAGAAAACAGTAACAATATTAAAAGTCAATAGTATAGACATAACTTGTAACATTATACAAGGTGCTTACAGGGATGGGGCTAACACCCACATCATACATACTTTTTACCCAAGTGTACCACCTGGATTTAAAATTGTTGAAAAGCCACAAAACTTGGTATATCTACCGTTGAACACCACTTTCATTTCAGACATCGTGTTGAGCGTATTGGATCAAGACGGTAACTTGGTAGACTTTAGAAAAGAGCCTATTACGATTAGATTACATTTAAAATCTACACTTTAATACAAAAACCATGGGTTTAACATTTAAAAGCGAACAACCTACGGGAAACCGCATTAGTAGCTCTTCAGCTGTGGAGGAGTTAACACGCGAGAACATTCGTTTCTTAGAGAGAGTTGGATTAAAATTAACCGATTATGGATATACTGGATATAGCGCAGGGTCCAACATTCGACGAAACCCTATGGGAAAAAGAATACCACACCCACAACCCTTACACTTCATCTAAATTAAACAATAACGATGAAATTCGTATTCCCATACAACATCAAGACATTTACACACTACCATGTGAAAGTTACTTGTATATTGAAGGACAAGTTACTAAAAAGGACGGTACTACTGCTGGTACAACAGTTCCATTTATAAATAATCCTATGGCTTTCCTGTTTGATGAAATTAGATATGAAATATCAGGTGTAACAGTTGATTCCACTAAAAAAGTAGGTATTTCAACGACTTTAAAAGGACTAACATCTATAACACCCAATGAAACCAATTTACTTAAACCTGCTGGATGGGTATTACCTACAATTGACACGATCACTCCAAATTCAGATGGATATTTTGATTTTCATATTCCATTACGTTTGTTGCTTGGTTTTGCTGAAGATTATAGGAAAATAATATTAAACGTTAAACAAGAATTAGTTTTGTTGAGGTCTTCTAACGATAAAGACATTATTAAAGCTGCAGATAATACGACTGATGCAAACCTAGAATGGAAATTAAAATTAGACAAAATTGTATTGGAGAGTTCCACATGTTAAATTAGCTGACGAGCATAGAATGCTACTTTTAAGAAAATTAAAAGCCGATCGTGATATTGTTATTCCATTTAGGAGTTGGGAATTCCATGAGCATCCCAGTTTACCTACTACGGATCGACACACTTGGACTGTTAAAACATCAAATTATGTAGAACGAGCCAGGTATATTATATTTGGTTTACAAACAGGTAGAAGAGACGACATCACTAAACATGCAGGACAATTTGATCATTGTGACTTGAAAAATATTAAAGTTTATTTAAATTCACAATTCTTTCCATACGACAATTTAAATGTGTCATTCACTAAGAAGAAATACAGTATATTGTACGATATGTACGCAAGATTCCAAAGTTCATATTACGGTAAAGCAAATACACCTTTATTATCACCTTCAAAATATTACGATGCCTACCCAATAGTTGTAATTGATTGTTCTAAACAAAATGAATCAGTAAAATCATCAAGTGTGGATATAAAAATAGAAATGGAATTCAACGCTGCTATACCGGCTAATACAACTGCATACTGTTTAATTCTACATGATAAAATTGTAACATACACACCTTTAACTGGAATTGTTAAGAATGTACTGTAAAAACCGGTTTTGTTTCATTCCGCGAGTATAAAAGCAGAGCGTACAGACCGCTCCTCATCAGTTTGTTGCCTACTGTTGTATGGGTAGCATCGTATTCAATATGGCTTCTCCTAGTGGTACACCTGAAAATGTGATAGATATTGAGAAGGAGATATCTGAGTTTTTAGATCCTCAAGGTCACCAGGAAGGAGGTGAACAAAACGTTTGCGGACAACTGCACGCCAGTAATAATGTTGAAGAAAAAGGTAAAAGAAGAAAGAATATACAAAAGAGAAAAAGGGATATTGAAGATAATATTTCTCCAAACATATTGAGTGAGGTATTTTTGCGAATATTTTACCCAATCTCTTCCAGTTTGGACAAAAGTGTTTTAATCGGTGTTATGAAATCTACAGATTATTCCCCTACTGTAATTTTAACTCATGGACCCAAAATGATTTTGTTTACGGACAGTGCTTGGGAATCATTTATGAAACACTTGCATCTGCTAGAATGCTATTTAAGTAGTAACATGTTTGGAAGGAAGACAAGAGTAGGACTTTTAGATTCAAATGTGGAAATTGATATTATTAAACAACGTGGTGATCATCAGCTGCGGTTTAGAGACACAACAAGACATGATAACAAAATTCAACTTAATCGAGAGGAGTTTTTCATTTTAACTTGTGCTACTGAACCTATAACAAGATACTTGAGACAACTGGTGTTTTCAAGTTCGATTATTAAAGATTATCTGGAAGACACTTTGGACAAACAACCGGACGCACCTATATTATACGGACCTGTGGATACTTCTATATTTAATAGAGTTCCTCATGAAGTACAGATGTGGAGACAATTGGAAAAGTACGCTCAACTACATAAGAAATCAGTAAAACAGGAAGAAGAGGAAGATGTAGGAGAAGAATCAAGTGTTAGTGATGAAAATGAAAACAAGGAAAATATAAAGATGGAAACTTAAATGACAATGGTTAGTTTTTAAAACAATAACCAACATTTTGTGGGGTTAGGCCTATTGGGGACGGTGCCCACGTTAAATATACACCAACGCGCCAACAACTGTACGGCCTGGTATAAAAGTAGTACCTACCGTGGTGTGGAAATCAGTTGACCTCCGGACTTCGTAATGAGCAGACGTGTGACCTTCAAAATGGACAAGGGAGAAGAACAACAAGTTAAGTCCAAGCCTGGTATTATTGAGTTTCAAGCGTTTCGTGGTAATGATGATAGATTCATTATAAAAGAACTTGTGTTTTTGGACATGAATACAAGTGTTCCTTATTCGTTTTTATTTAAACCACCATGTTCTTATTCGTCTTTAACTAGTAAAGCCGCTACTACCAACAGATGGATTTCAAAACACTTCCATCATATCGATTGGTATGATGGTTTTACAAGTTACACGGACTTGTATCACATTATGCATCACTTTTCAGACAAGTTTACCAATATTTACACAAAGGGGCTGGAAAAGAAAAGATGGATCGAAGGATTTACTCATGTTCCGGTTAATGATGTGGAATTGGATAAGAATTATCAATACATGCTGGAAACCATATCATCAGTCATGAGTCAGCGCTCGGACGAGACGGATCGATATTGGTTGCTCCGTTCCCACTGTTGTGTAATCGATTATTTCATGGAAATTTAATATTTTCTTGTTAGTTAACTTCAATTCTAAGTCAAGTGGTGATATTTTCAGTGAATCCACTATATATTTCTCTTTCCTACTTGCAGTGAAACTGTTTAATTGTTCAAAAATGTCGAAGTGCGGTATGTGTATGCAGACAATCAACTCAAGAAGTAGTAAACTGACCTGCTCTGATTGCCAAAATATATTTCATGCTGCCTGCCTCAAAATGAGCAAATCAGATATGGATTGTATCACGAGTGAAGGTCTAGTTTGGAGGTGCAACCCGTGTGGTGAGCTCAGGCGTAAAAGTATGCGCTTTGAGGCACAAACTACTGACGGAAACCTAACATTGGATGATATTATGAAGGTTGTCACTGAAATTAGAGATAATCAAAAAAGAGTTGAAAATGACTTCAACACAGCCCACGAATCTCTTCAACAAAAGATAGATGAAAATACGACAGCATTAAAGGAACAAACAGCAGAAAATAAAAGATGTCTTGAATTGATTGAAGCTGTTACAACAGAAAATGCTGCACTTAGGAAGAAAGTGGCTGAGTTAGAAAGCAGATTGGAAGAAATGGAGCAGTACTCCAGAAGCAATGCAGTGGAAATCTACGGAATTCCAAAAGAAAAGAATGAAGATGTTCTGTCCGTAGTTAAAAAAGTTGGGGCATCACTTGGCATGGAGATTAACGACTCCATGGTTGATGCTTGCCATAGGCTGGGCAGTAGAGATGAATCCTCAAAGAGTCCTCCAGGTATCATTGTAAAGTTCGTTAGGCGCATGGATAAAGACGAACTATTGAACAAGAGACGTGCTAAAAGAGATTTTTCAACCAGACATATGAATCTCCCCACCGACAATATAGTATTCATCAATGAATCTCTGTCACCAGAGAGGAGGAGGCTGTTCGCAAAGGCTAGAGTTCTGAAAAGAGAAAAACACTACAAATACCTGTGGACTCGCCGTGGGAAGATCTTCCTCAGGAAAGAAGACAACACGCCTGTAATAGTCCTCACATGCCAGTCTGACTTAAGTAAGTTGTAGATTTTATTTGAATTGTCATTTTCATAACTAATGTACTATTTTTATCTTTTCCATAACTCAAGATTAACATTCACTTTCATAATGTTTACATTTTGTGTCAATGGTATTTTAGGTGTTGGTATTTTTATATGTTTTTATGTTGATAATGTTGGTTTACTTGAAAGATGCAAACTGTAATGGATCTTAATTCTTTGCATTTGAAGGATAATTCGAGTTTTACCATTGTACACCAAAATATAAGAAGTTTAAGACAAAATTTTGATTTATTCAATGGTGAATTATACATTAGAAATTTGAGTCCTGAAGTAATTATCTTATCAGAAATATGGATCAATGATGATGAAGTAATTTTTTTTAATTTGCCTAATTATAATAAATATTTTAAATGTAATAATGAATATAGAGCTGGAGGGGTTATGGTTTATGTAAAACAAACCTTGGAAGTAATTAACTTTAAACAAGAAAATTTTCACACTGCAGATTTAATTAGAATATCTTTTAAAACAAGAGGACAAGTTTTTGATTTATTTGCCGTCTATAGGAATCACAAATATTCAAGAGAAACCTTTATTGACGAGCTGCAAACCTATTCTAATATTAACGATGGTTTCAATAAAATGAATAACGTACTATTTATAGGTGATGTAAATATCAATTTGTTAGAAAAAAACATTGCAATAGACAACTATAATATGTTAATGGTCAGTAACGGATTTGAGAGTCTAATTAACGAACCAACGAGGGTGACATCAGATTCAGCTACTTGCATAGATCATGTGTTCTCACGTGTTGCTAATAAAACCAGGGTGATGGTAGATGCTGAGGTGATACACGCAGGTATAACCGATCACTCAATGTGCAGCGTCGTGGTGCGGGGCGGGGACCAGGCCGGCCTGTGTCACTCGCTCCGGCCGCCGGACAACTACCGTACTGATTATGTTCTGCTGGGTGAATATTTAGATAACGCTGACTGGGAACCTGTCTACGTTCAAGCAAACGCTTCTCTGGCTTTTGACGTCTTTATTGGTATTTTTCAAGACTGCATATCAAAGAGCCGAGTAAAGCTACCTTCTAAAAAACAACACAACAAACTCAAACCATGGATAAATGACTATATATGTATGAAAATTCGTATTAGAAATAAAATATATTCAAATGTGAAAAAACATCCCAACAATCATAAACTAAAAAATTACTACTTGAAGTACAGAAATAAATTAAACACAGAAATTCGCCTTACAAAGAAATTATACTACAAAAATCAGTTTCAGAAATGCACTGGAGATTCTAAGGCGACTTGGAAAATAATAAATGAAATAACAGGTCAAAACGTTCAGCCTAGTAGATTAATTAATATTTTATTTAACGATGAAATTTTAAGTGACCCTAATGATGTTTCTGAAAAGTTTAATGATTATTTTTTGGGTGTTGTTGATACCTTGAATATAAAAAACGACTTACCTGGTAGATTCCCAAATTTATATTATAAAAACCTTTTTAGAAGTAAATGTCAGCAGAATTCAATCTTTATTGAACCTGTTACGCCACATGATATATTAAGAACAATCAATTCTCTAAAAAATGGAACTTCTCCTGGAGTTGACGGAATAAACTCATCGTTAATAAAGAAATTTTCATTAAAGATTGTTGATGTTTTGTGCCATATTATTAATTTAAGTTTTCAACAAGGAGTTTTTCCAGACAAACTGAAAGAAGCTGTTGTTATACCCATTTTTAAAAGCGGTACAAAGAGTAATTGTAGCAATTATCGTCCAATATCGTTGTTATCTTCATTCTCCAAAATATTTGAAAGGATAATAAAAACCAAATTAATAACCTTTTTAGAAAAAAATCATTTTTTTAGTAGAAACCAATTTGGCTTTAGAGAAGGAATGAATACTGAACATGCTTTACAATGTTTCATGACAAATGTGTATAATGGATTAAATGAAGGGAAAGGTGTCTGTGGCCTATTTTTGGATATAAAGAAAGCATTTGATACAGTTGACCATGAAATTTTACTTGAAAAACTATATAGAAGTGGAATTCGGGGAGTTTGCTATGAGTGGTTTAAAAGCTATTTGATTGGAAGGAAACAGTGCGTTAAAGTTGAGAACAGCATTAGTAGTATGAGATGTATTAAATCCGGTGTACCACAAGGATCTGTCTTGGGGGCAATTCTATTCTTGATATATATAAATGATTTATGCAATGGAACTTTAAAGGGAAGGATGACATCTTTTGCAGATGACACTGCTATGTGCTATGTTGAAAGTGATTGGGATACTATAGAACTAGCGATTAATCACGATTTAGAAGCTTTGCAATGGTGGTTTAGTAACAATCACATGTTGCTCAGCCCAGAAAAAACTAAATACGTAAATTTCAACTTAAGAAAAGAAGTCAACTTTAGACACCCAATAACTTACAAATGTGTTAACTGTTTGTGCGAAGAAGATAACTGTAGCTCAATACCCTGTTCTGAAATAGAAAAATCAAACTGTATAAAATATCTAGGGATACTACTCGATAGCCAGGTAAATTGTAAAGAGCACATTGCAAGTTTAAAATCCAAATTAAATGGAGTTTTAAGATATTTTTATTTTTTTAAAGACATTGCTGTAACAGAAGTACTAAGGGGGTTATATTTCTCACTTGTTGAAAGCAGGCTACAATATGGTATTGTATGTTGGGGAGGGACATATACATCCAACATCAAACCAATATTAAATCAACAGAAACACTTTTTGAGAATTATTACACACAAACGAATGCAAGATAGTTCTTGGCCATTATTTCAGTCTAATCAAATACTTCCTCTTAGAAATTTATTTGTTTATAAGGTGTTAAAACTGTTTTATGACAGAAGTGGAAATTTAGCTCTACAAAATAATATTTACAGGTCCAAACTCCGTAATGCTAATAATTTATCAGTTCCAAAACCAGAAAATACGTTCTATACTAAGACGTTTGATTATTTGGGACCAAGACTATTTAACTTAATGCCTAATGAAATAAAAAATAAAACAAATAGAAATTCACTCTTTAAGCACCTTAAGAAATGGTTATTAAATTTTGAAAGTGTAGATTTTTTACTAAATATAGTAGCTTGATTTATGCAAGTATTTACAATTGTTATTTTAGTTTTTATTAGTTGTATGTATTATTCTTAATTAGCATATCATAAAAGTATATTGTTGTATGATATATAGTATATGATATTTTTATAATAGTATGTGTATAATTTGTAAAATGTATGTGTGTAATTGTTAATGTTAAAAGAAATGATAAACGTTAGGTGTTGTATAGTTTGTAATAGTGTGAGATGTGTTTTTTTAATTATAATTACCACTTGAAAGAGAGAAAAAATATTTTTTATATAAAAGCTATTCTTATTTTTAGTGTGTATATTTCACAGTGGGTAATCATTAATATGTTTATTTTTTAATTTTTTATTTACTGCATCTGGGAGCTGACAATTTCTCTTTTTATTGTGTGTATGAAGGAACCTCTAAACAGGCTAAGCCTTAGAGGCCCTAAATTTTCTCAAACTATACCTTTATTACTTTCACTGAGATATTATTTATTTTTTTAACTTTTATTTATGTGCTGAAAAGGGTAATTTTTTTACAAACAATTGTTAGTCAGACTGGCATACATTTATATTGTAAATTTCTAAATGTAATGTAAACATGTTATACTTTCTTTGTACTGTACTGTATTATGTTTGAGAAAATAAAGATTATTATTATTATTATTATTATTATTATTTGTATTTGTACAAAAAGCCCAGAACATGATAAAGATAGACATTGCGCTTTGAAAAATGCCTATAAACTCGCCTCTTACCTTCAAAGTGGGGAATTGGGGAGTGGTGGGGGTAACGGAGAGTATATAAGTGGGGAGCAGACAGGGACCTGGCATGAGTATTACTCGAGATTCCGAGACGACAACATCTCCGAGCAAGAAGACGATCTGTAACCTGACCATGGCATCTCACCAGTTCCTTCAGACTTTGGTCGAGCAGTTCAATGCTCACTCCAAGTCAACAATATTACCTGTAAAGAAGTGCTCGGAACTAAAAGACGAGAAGCACTACATAATCCATGCTATGAAGAAGATGGAGACTACAGTTGGGGAGGCCATCTGCTGCAGTCTCAGCGAGGCACCGTTTACTCCGGGGGATGAACCAAAGTTCCAGGTGTACCTGCCCAAGAGATTCGTCCATCTTCTACAAAACGAGGATCTTCGCTCTATTCAACCCGGGTGTCTATACCTGGTGTCGCACGGCTGCACGGGTAGCAATTCTACAGAGTTGACCATCCACATCGCTGACAAGCAGCAGTGTTAGATTTAAGTTTTAATGTTGTACATATGTTGTTGTAATGTTTTATAAATAAACGAATCATAAAAGACAAAAAAAAAAATGCAACATATCAATATGTGACAAACGTCACGTATTGATATGTTGCATTTTTTTTTAAACTTCGCGGGTGACCTTGACCTTTGACCTTTGCATTTCACAACTACCCCCACTACCGTAATTACCCCCACTACCGCACTAGGATTCAAACCTGCTTGGATGCGAAAAACGGTCAGTCTGTTGCCAACTAGCAAACGATGAGCACCTTGTACGAGCTTTGCTTACAACGAGTTATAACTGACGCATCTTTATTCCAGACGGCTTTACGAGATAATATCCCTATAACAGTAAAACAGGATATCGAAGAGTACAAGAAAGATAATAGAGGGTATTCGGGATACTCCTGGTATAGGTTCCAAGACGGGGAAAAGTTTTGTAGGCCTTGTGGCAATGCTGCCGTCAGAGACCTTCGACGGTTCGTACAGGAAGGTGGTAGAAAACAGTTCGGATTTCAAGCACCGATGTTTAGATTTGAAAACTACAAGGACACCTGTGCTATTTGTTCCATCCCACTGTATCAATGGAAAAAGTTTAGAAGTGTTTAATTGGATTTTCCATACCCCTACCACCATTACCCCCACCACTTTTTCATGTACCTCTAAACGCTGTGCCTCGGCTTCATTTCTACTCCAGCAGCCGACCTAGCAACATCAGGATGTCTCTGAACGTCAGTTGCGCAAGTTACGAGGAGGTGAGCATCAAGACTCAGCAGGAGCTAAACGACTTGTACAAGGAGTTGCAGCTCATGGTGGCACGAGGCTACCGTATAAACGTGCAAGTTTACGCTTGCAACATACGGAACACCCGGCAGTCAAAAGAAGAGCCTGGACACTCCTCCACGGCTTCCTCACCGGCGTCGATGAAGACCGAGCCAGACAACTTGGACTACTTCAGCTGACTAGCAGTTGTCTTCCTTGTTCTTACAATAATAGAATATGTATATTTTTTCATTATATTAAAGAAGTAAAAGAGCAAAAACACCTATCTTGTTACTGACATATGAGCTCAGTAACTAGATAGGTTTTTTAAAACACAATTTGGATGACCTTGAAACTTCCCCCTCCACTGCTTTGCTACCCCCACCACTTGATTATTGATGTACATGGCACATCACAATTGGAAACCTCATTCCATCTTCAACAGCCAAACCGACAACATCAACAATGGCAAACCTACCAACGGATAAAACATGTCCTCACGTTTGCTGTGACTTCGTCCACGAGTTGGAGAAGAGGATGCAGGAGAGGGCAATACGAAGAAAGCAGATACACTCAGAAAATATCATGATAGTCAACGGCTATCTTTTATTGTTCGGCCTTATTATGGTTGTACTTTTCATACTGTATGGCATAGTCACATGTGTCGGCAAGGTTGCAGAAGAAAACGCTCGCCACCATCAATTGGAAAGTTTCAATGTTACTTTGTAGGTTTTCCTTTTTTTAAAACTCCGTTTGGATGACCTTGAAAATTCCCCCACTACTCCACCACACCCCCCACCACTTCACCATGTTCCTGCATGAGCATCACATCAACCGTCATTCCTTGTCCGACAAGCAACCATGGCAGACAACAACACCATCAGCCAAGCTGACTCCACTACTGATGTCGGTACAAGTACGGGTTGGACACTGTCGATCGATAGTGTACACTATTTGGAAACGATTTGCGAACGGATGAAGGAAATACTGCGGGACAACCCTGGGATCATAATACAAATGAATTTAAATTATGATTGGTCCCAAGTTAGAATGCAAGGGGACGATAACAACGGTCAACAATCTCCACAATATTCGCCCATGTCCCCGATCTACCCTTATGGCGAGTCTGACGTCGATGAAGATGAGGCTAATGAGGATGTGGGGGACAACGAGGCTGAAGAGGAGTAACCTTCATTCCTTTTTTTAAAACCCAAATTGGATGACCTTGAGAATTCCCCCTCCACTATTTCCTTTTTTTAAGACCCAAATTAAATGACCTTGAAAATACCCCCTCCACATACTTTTGGTTTACCCCCTCTACTTTTCAATACTGTTACCACAGTCTGTAGCTCACATCATTCCTTGCTTAGCTATCATGGCGGACAGCACTCTTTCTCGAGTTGACTCCACTACGGATGAAGAATGGCCATTTTCCTGGAATGTTCATCTGCAAGACTCGGCAGAAGTGGATATGTTGCATGAGAAATTGGTGTATGTATTAAACGAAAACCCCAACATTGAATGTAGAATGACTATGGATTTCGATGCGACAGGGGTCCACACTCAACCTTCCACTTCCAGCCAGCCTGAACCTCAGCTACAGCCGAAGAACTTTACACATCTTTACACTCCAGTACAGCCGGAGGATGTGGTTATCAGCGAGGCAGACTCTACTACAAGTTATATTGAGCCAACGAATTGGAAGCTTGTTGTTGACACCTTACACAAGGTCGACTTAGTATGTGACAAATTGAAGGAATTGATGATGCAAGATCCTGGTCTTCGTTTTAAAATTGATTTGTTTTTCATCTGGGGAGCACCTGCACGGGGCTCTTCGTCTGACAGCTCTCTAAGTACAACGGACGAGGAGGAGGAGGACGACTAGTTATCTTTTTTAAAACTCCGTTTGGATGGCCTTGACCTTTCCCCCTCCACTGAGTTTATTTAAGGTGCACTCTCAATGACTGCAGCATCATTTCATCGCGCACCTTCACCACAGCAACATGGAGAGTCAACTCAACTACTGTTGCAAACGGAAATGTTTTTCATGGCCAAATGACATTGATGTTGCGGATGGCCTGGCGTGTAGAAAATGTGAAGCTTTTGGTCAATGCATGTGTAAGTGCAAGTCTTGGAAGAAGCCGAAACCAGAGTTGAAGATATTCCATGTGTATCAGATGAGAGGGCATAAGTACACTTGTTGCCCTGAACGTTGCATTGAATTCACACTAAAACAGCTAACTGGCTGCAAATTGTGCAACAATCAATTTGCAGGTTTTTGCAAACATTATTTAGGAGCCTGTCAGTACAGATCAACTTGGCATACAGAAGCACTCACTATCAATGAAATCGCTATAGATACACAAGAGTAGTCTTTCTACTCTTTTCTTTTTTAAAACTCCATTTGGATGACCTTGACCTTTCCCCCTCCACTCACCTTAGTTTATATAAACCCCATTCCCACTGACCACAGCATCACTTCATCGTGCTCCCTCGTCAAAGCAACATCAACTATGGAAAGTTAGCGCATCTCATGTTGCGAGCATAGGTGTTTGGAGATACAAGGCGTCACATATTGTGCAAAGAAGCGTTGGGAGGAAGAGACGGGGACAACCTATTGCTGTGAGGATAAGTGTTTCCTCTTACCAAAGTGGCAAGTGGATGGGCTGGCCTGCCGGCAATGTGAATGCTTCGGATGTTGCAGGTGTAGATGCAAGAACCAACAGCTGCCACCGCCGGTACTACAAACTTTCAAAATCTACAAATCCAAATACTTTTATACTTGTTGTCCGCAGCGGTGTATTAAATTTCACTTCTCCAATCTTACCAATTGTCGGAAATGCTACGGACAACCTGATGGGTGGTGCACCTGTTTTCTGGACTCCTGCCGCTACAGATCGGATTGGTTTACAGATCCATTAGAAATTGATGAGGTCGCCCAGGAAGCACAAGAGTAGTCTTTCTACTCTTCAACTTTTTTAAAACTCCATTTGGATGACCTTGAGATTTCCCCCTCCACTTCCCCATATACCTAGCGTACACAGAGCCTGGCAGTCAGTCACTCGGTGGCTGTCGTGGGGTGCGCATCGGTGTCGGCGCTCCGTTGTTAGGTTTTCAAGGTCACAGTAATATCAAATTGTTGGTGTTGTGCTGGTTCAAGGTCACCTGAGGGATAACCGATTGCCCATTTAGGCAGGGTCATGTCAGAAACTCGAGTTTAACTTGGCACTTTTGCCGTTTCTCGTCGAAAATTCGCTCCAAGTGGTCAAGGTCACGGGGACTCTGACTGAAACTCGGAGCGTAGTGCGAGAAACGGCAAAAGTGCCAAAAAATTTTAAGTTTCGGCGTGACCTTGACCTCAGTGGCGTCGGTGACGTCATTTTGATGACGTGAGGGGTGATGACGTCATCAGCACGTCATTTCTATGACGTCATGGGTGTGACGTCATAGAAATGACGTCATTGGTGATGACGTCATCGATGACGCAATCGATGACGTCATCGATGACGTCATCGGTGAGGTCATTGACCTCGATGACGTCATCCCTCAGGTGACCTTGAACTGAGCCAGCACCAACAATTTGACACTACTAGTATTTAACGTAAGCTTTAGGACTCTGTTTAACATAAAACAATGCCGCAAAGCCAACCTCAAATGTACGTTCTAGTCAGAAATGGAAGGCAGTCAAACTTTACATAAAAGCATTTTACCAAAATTTTAAAGCATAATAACTCGCCTTATATTCGACCTTTAAATATCGGGTTTGTGGCGTTTTTATCTAAATTCAAAGAGCTTTAAAATTATACATACAATTACATAGGCCAACACAGTTTCTTCTACGACTTCCTCTAGGGAAGCTCTACGACTCCCATGTGTTTTGCCCACCAAGGAAATGTGGCGACATAGATTTTTTTACATCTACTAAATTATCCCAACAATAACCAAAAGTCAAATTTTTATAGACTACATGCTCATGCTCATCCTGTTAGGCGTCTGGACTACCAGTCAGTTTCAATCATTACAACTATTATCATCATTACTTTATAAAACCTCTTTTTATTGTTATTAATCCATAAAAAATATATTCCTAGTATACGTATGTTATTTTTTAAATATTTGTAAAGTATCAAATTTTGTTTCTAGTAAATTCACAGTGGGTACAAAATAATTTTAAACTCTCTTACTGTATGCCTACGCATAGACGCGTTGGTTGAAAACAAAAAACTCAAGTACTAATTCATGTATGAGGTTTTCACTTCGTTCCGTTCATCCAAAGGATTTATGAAACAATATCAGTTCCTTAAAAACAGGAGAATTAATGATTTCATGTTAATATGTATGACCTTCCTCAACTATAAAATATACCAGACTAATTGTAACCTAAGAGAATATATAAATATAACAAGTTAAAATTAATAAGTTAGGTATAAAAATCTAATTTTAAGATAAATAGCCTTAAATATTTAACAGATTCCTGTAACGATGGTTTCAGATAGGCTCCTATCAAAACTATTTTTTTAGAGTTATAAGAAATTTTTAGTTTCCTATAAGACAAGCAACATCTACATTTAATATATTTGGGAAAATAAAGGGTGAAACTAAAATTGCCTATCTGCAAACAATATTGGTGTTTATTTTATCGGTTCGGATAATTCCGTGAACGGCAATATTTACTCATATTTTACATCGACTAATATTTACTTTCCACCGGGATATTCTCGGGAAGCTTAATTTCGCTTTGTTTTGAAGGATTTTTGAATTTAGACTCCTCCCTAGATGAAGTGATCTATACTGGTATGTAATTTGTGATACTCTTCCTGGCTTTGATATTCATAGCAAGAAAGTTTAATAAAAGGTTCTAAAATCCAGCCTAAAATTGTTGATAGACTTTGACATGGATGTTTAATAAAGAATGTTCATGGATATATAGCAATTCTTTATTTCATTTTTTATCGAATAGGAAACAATAACTGGCTGGGTAGCTGAGTGGTTATAGTGCTCGCCTTTGAATCCAAGAATCCAAAGGTTGCCGGTTCGATCCTGAGAAAAGTTAGTAGCTTTTTAAAGGTTCGATTCCGGACCCAGTTGCCATTTGTCATTGGGCTATTAATTAATGATGCTTTCTAACAACTGGTCGATGTTAGATAGTAACAAGACTGGGGTTTGGACCGTTCCCCGTCAAAACGTTAAAAAATGCCACTGGCGTAGAAACACCCAAAATAAAAATAAAATACTGAATTAGCAAACCAGAAATAACATAGTGTGGTTATCAAGCAAATTTGTGTTTTGCAAATAAAATTTCAGAAAATTAACTCAAGCAAAATTTTACTATTGGTTGATATGACTGACTAGCCCTTTATATATTTTAATGTTCTCAAATCTAGATGAATTTATTGTTTTCCCGAAATTGGTTTGAACTCTATTATAATAATATCAATCATGCTATCTTAATAAATCTTATTATCTTTACAATAATAACATACTTGAAATGTTGGTGTCGGTTTTTAGTTGCACTAATAATTTGAAAGAGACAACAATTGAGTAACAAGTAACATATCCCATGGCAGAGTTTGCCTTTTGTATTTGACAGAAGTTTATGTTACTACTCAATAAATTTTCAATTTACAAATCCAATTTTAATTATTAGAAATTAATGTTTCTATAAATGTGGCATATTGGATATCCACCCGATAAAAATAAAATTTACTTCTTGTCCATACTGAGATATCTTTCACCATCATATTGTAAATACATCTATTTATTTTAGACCAATAAACTAAAAATTCTTGTAAATTATGTTTAATAATCTATATCTAAGTTTTACGACATAAGATATAGAGGAATGGGAGTGCCAGAAAGACAGTGACATGTGTATGACAACAATAGATCCACAGTTAAGGAGTTTTTATTTTATTAAATTAGCAAGTGTCGTGCTGGTTGCTAACGGTACCTCTGGTCATAGAAAAATTTTTCGTGTTCAATCAATTGCTTTAGTTTTGAAAACTGCTAACGGTAATTAATTTAAAATCTTTTAATTAGCTGCAACGTAAGATGGTAGTAGCTTGTTAGTTAATATATTCAAAGAAAGGTATAAAAGCAGTTTTGTGTATGTAATGATAGTTTTGTTGGTATTAATGTATACGATGTTTATTAATTATAATGATGAAATAAATAATAATACGAGTAGATACAATTATTTTCACTGTACAAAATAAACCAAGCAATATTTTTGGAGGTACCTTAGTCTACATTGGTTATAGAATTGTTTTAACCCGCTTAAGTGATAATGACACTTTCAGATAATGGAGATGTGCCTACCCTTGCCACTTAATCAGTTTCATAGTTATTGATACTCAAATGAAGTGCAATGCAATGTAATCACAAACCGGCTGATCACCTTTGACCTAGTCACTGTTGACAAACTCTATCGAACGTGTGGGATTGTGCGAAGGGTCACATATATCAACCATTGGTACTTAAGAGAAAAATTCTCTTAGCATTGTGAGTGAACTCAGTTGATCGAGCAGTTTTATACTTTTAAAATAAGAAATCATAATTTTTAAATAGAAAAAAATAGGTAAAAAATATTTGCAGTCTTGTCAAATTGATGTTAAAATTTAGATAATCTTTGAGCGTTTGGTTCTTAGTCTAACTGTGGGTTAAAATATATGTTGTAAATATAATTTGTCATTGTAAAAATGTGTACAATAAAACCGAGTTTAAAACTCAGTAATCTGTTTAGATGTCATCTCTTATACAAGGATGTCGCGGATCTGACATTTACCCTGGTCTTCGTTTATAGAACTCGTTATTTGTAATTGCATGAATAATTGTGCTAATTAACACTAAAACTCAGCGACGATGTTGTTGTATTGAACGTCGGGTAAAACCAGGTAATTTGAACACATGCAAAAATTGGGGTTTAGGTAATTAAAATACGTCAAAAACTGAGTAAAAATATGGGTTCCCTGGTTTTAATTATTCCCATGCAAAGTTATAAAATACACAAAATAATGATGTACGATATATTTTTTAATGATTTTAGTAACCCTATAAAATTTTGCAATTAAAAGTTTCGTGTCATTCGTTGTGTGGTTTCATGTTCATTGTTTAAGAAGTAATTTGTTCCACTGTATTGTGTGATTTGTTGTGTGAACCGTTTTTATTTATACTACACAACAGATGGATTTTATATTATTTACCCTGCATTTTCGTGAAAAAAATCTTTTAAAATCTAATTCCAGCAGGAGATAATTCCATACTGCCAGTATTCCTTCCTATTTCAACAGCAAATTTTATATTAATTTAATTTATCAGGTGGTTTACAGCATATTACGTTCCGGCACAAACTATTGGTTACTCATGTTGTCTATTCAATAACACTATTACCTACGCTGGGTTTATTCTTTAACCGCAAAGCGTATGTGAATTAGTGTCCGTGTTTAGTGACAGATTATACTAAACCATTACTGGTTATTTTTACCATTAAAGGCTGTAAATCAATGGCCTAAAATAGTAAAATGGTCAAAATGTTAACAAGGTACAAGGTAACGAGGAGCAAGCCGTTTATACGAGGAGCAAAGCCGAGGTAATAAATTACCGCGTTGCGAAAAGTAACTTTATGCCTCTTTTATGAACTAGTAAATGTTTTGACGTGCTGCTTAATTTAACAAACTACCATAAAATAAACTTTTTCAGTGGACTAAGGAAACATATGAGATTTTAAGCTAACTTTGACATACTCGGTTTAAAAAACCCGCAATCCGTAGGAAAATCCCAAGTTCGTAACAGGAGTCAAAAAGAGAGCTTTGGTTATTTTCGGTGTTGTAACGACTAATTTACTAGGTAAAGTGCTACTATCTTTCTTGCTACATACAACTACATTTCCGTTTTATGACAATAATGAGACTCTAAAGTCTTGTGGAGTGTTTCTTGGTAACAATGTCTGCGACGTTATCTAACGTCTTAAATCAGACAAACAAGCAATTAATATTGTTATCGTGAGCCCTTTAAATTAGTATTTACTTAAATTAGTAAGGACCGATTATTTTTAATATTTTTTATTCATTTATTTATTTATTTCCCAACGGATTACACCATTTTACAAAGATTTACAATTTTATGATGGCTATAATTACAGTAAGCACATGAATGAATATCAAAGTAATATAGTTAGGAACTAAGATAATAAGTAGATATAAAAAACGAGGTAATACTATTGTGACTGATGTGATGTATGTACAATAACGGAGTTACAACATGATAATAAATCCACAAATAAATCTAACAAGTAAGAGCAAAAACTAGCAGAAAGACACGACATCAGGTACACGTGCAGCAAGAAAAATAAAACAACTCAAACAATGACAAAACAAGTTGGACAATTTGCAATAAATAGATTATAACAACAAACAAAGGCTGATCTGCAGGCACAAAACATGATGAAAATATTAACAAAATCACTATATCTAACATTGTACCTAGATCACTATGAGCTCTTTGGGGGTGCCGACTCAAGTGGTCAGAAGAGAAGCCTTCTTCTTGAATGACTGGGGCTTCTCCCCGAAGAAGTCCAAATGGGTAGCCGCGCCACTTCCAGCACTGAGGAGACGACATATACCGCTGTTGTAGGCGTAGTAGCAGGGGAGAAAACGCCGGCTGGAGATCGTCTTGGAGCGAGTGCCTCTGGGGGTGGAGATGTCAATTTTGCTGAGAAGGTCGGGACAGTCTATTAGGCCGTTCACTATCTTGTAGAGCAAGATAACACCAGCATGATGACGTCGGAGTGACAGGGGTAGCAGAGCGAAGGACTTCTCAACGTCCTCGACCGGGGTGGTGCGATAGGTAAAACCAAGCCTCGGTCCAAGCATCCGTATGAAACGTCTCTGAATAACCTCCACCTGGTTGACGTGATTCTTCTGGAGAGGAGACCAGACAACGGAGCCATATTCCAGAAGCGGGCGTACTAGGGACTTGTAGAGGGTGATCAAGGTGGAAGGCGAGTTAAAGTTCCTGGTCGACCTGAATATAAACCCGAGCATGGAGTTAGCTTTCGCTGTGATGTGGGCAATATGTTCTTGAGGGTTAAGCTGAGGGGTCATAGTCACTCCGAGATCTCGAACCTTGTCAACTCTCTTCAAAGTGCAATCATTCAGAACATAATCGTGTCGAATTGGAGTAGCCCCTCGTTTGTAAGAGATGACAACACACTTCAAGACATTGAGTTCCATGAGGTTTTCTTTGCACCAGGCTTTGATATTTGTAAGAGAAAGTTGGAGGCCCTCGAAGTTGGGAGGATACTGTACTAAATACCTTGATATCGTCGGCAAACATGAGATACCTGGAATTGATGACCTCACCAATGTCGTTCATGAACAGATTGAACAACAAAGGGCCAAGGTGGGACCCTTGTGGGACGCCAGATAGGACACTGAATGGGACAGAGAGGCAGCCGTCGAATTTCACTTCAAGAGTTCTGTCTGTCAGATAGCTCACTAGCCACCTAAGCAGGGGCCCCCTCAAACCATATCCAGCAAGCTTGGCAGCAAGAAGAGAGTGATTGACCTTGTCAAAGGCCTTCGATAGATCAAAGTAAACACAATCCACCTGGCGAGCATCACCGAAAGCAGCCATGGTGTATTCTTGAAATTCCATCAGGTTGGTAACTGTTGAACGGGAGCGTTTATTAAAATATCCCATAAAACCGTTCAATAATATCTTAACCCAATGTTAGTTTGTTATTTTATCAATGTATGATCATTTTTCCTTGTACTAAAACTGATTATTGCTTGTCCTTAAACTTAAAACAAACTTGTGACTAATGAACATTATTTTTAAATGCTCTTAAAACACTGACTTTTTAATACATTTAATGATTTGATTTAAAAAAATCTGGTTTCAATTGAATAGACCTATGATTTATAGTTGTACAATGAAAAAGTTTACAACCAAAGGCAGCGGCAAATATTTAATCGAGTTTCCATAATACTAATCGTTAAACTGTAATCATTCAACAATTCCAAAAGTTATAACTAAAACTCACTAAAGGAACTTAAAAAACATACGTAATTAAAATAGTCAATATTTCTACTACCTACACTTTTATTTGCCGGTTTCCCGCTTATTGACAAGGAGATGTAGTAAAGATATTTAAGGAAAAATACATATTCATTGTTTATTTTTAAACAATAAATTTAAACTTTTAACTGAATAAATGTTATTAAGAAAAGTTAATTAAACTTCTTGATTCCAATGAAAAGTGTCAAAACTATTGTTGGAACCTCTCTTTTTATCTGATTAAATTACTTAAAAAGTTCTTAATATTCAGTAAATATTTCCAATAGCCCGAACATGAGAAGGGTGCTAAACGATGACAGAATACAAAATTATAGCGCTCCCCTAATTTATATTCGGCATAAGATCGCTGCCAACGTTCCAGTTTGTAGTAATCATACCTTCTTTCCTACAATGGTGAACACACTGTTAGACCCGAAAATATATAATTAATGTAAAACAACATTCAACGTATACAGTATTTTAACACTTTGGAATCACACCACGCTTCATATCAGCTGTTCTGAATGTCAAAAGTAGTGTTTTGTTGCCCTAGGACTGTAAAGTCAGCTGTTCTATAATTGCAAGATTTGTGAACTTGTTTTCAAACGTACACGATTTTACCTGGTTAATACGTTCATACTTTTCACCACACTGGGTTGTAATAGGCTGTTTTTAAAGACCTCCTGTAATTTGGAAGTGGCGTTATATTATTTTAAGCCAATATATTACTTTATTGCCAGTGTTGACAATTACTTTTTTACATTTTGTTATATTGCAATATGTGCATGCTATATCGTCGTCTTTGGTTGACACACTGCAAGAGTAACAACAAAAGTGAAAAAGGTATTATCAATGTTTTAATGATTGATTACTACTACATGCTTAATATATTTGGAGGTATTGGCATTGCAATATACATTATTAACAAAGAAAGTGTATAGAAAATAAAATTATGAAAAATCTATACAATACCGAATTAAAGTCAAAATATAATAAATTAAATAACGTAGCTAAACTATTATTATCATTTTCATTCGAATAAAAAAATAAATAAATGTTTAGTATGAATTCAACAACCGATTTAAGAATAATGACATTGACTATCCTTAATCCTTAATGAAAATGATTAAGGCGATGACGATTTTAAGGGTAATTTGTTTATGTAAACTGTTAAGCAGATTAGTAATATAGTGGAGGAAATTCAACACCTGGTACCTGTTGTGTTCTAGCTCTATTGTTAAGTTTACTGATTTATGTTAAAATGTTGCTTTACGTTTTTAAAGAAAAAAATTTATATGAAAAATGTTTGATAAAGGGAAAGAATGGTGTATTATACTACAAACATATCTTCAACCTTAACTTAATATGAGTTTTATGTGTAATTACAATTTTGTGTTAAATTACTGCTTGGAAAGATATTACAAGTTAATATAGTTCATACAAGGAACAATGTAAGTAAAGATTCTTTGTTTATACATATATATATATATATATATATATATATATATATATATATATATATATAACTTACTAATCTGAATGGTTGTGGTAATTTCTTTCCTACAGACATTCTGTTTAATACAGACACAAATGAAAAACAGTAAAGCAAAAGGATTTTCAAGATTTAATTTTCTCACCCACCAGTCGGTTGGTCGGGAGAGTTTTAACCAATGTTTGTTGCAAAGGAGCTACACAAAGGAAACATTTGCTGTTTACGTATGAGCTGCAATTGTAAGGGACGGCTCAAAATGATCCTTTGCGATTACACCAATTTACTTGTAACAAATGCGAATTCTCATTTTTTTTCTTGCATCTACCCAAAGAACACTTATTTTATGTTCTAATAAAAAATATTTTGTTTTGAAATATAAAATCCTACTAACAAGTGCGAGGGAGCTTTGAATAATTGCAGGGACTTCAACTTAATTTACAAATCCCAAAAGTAAAATTACTATTTTTCAGTTTGTTTGGTAAACTACACAAAATTTCTTTAGACATGTAAAATCTCGACGTATTCTTGTGTCAAAGTGTTTAAGAGTATCAATGATATTTTTTATGATCAATGATACTTTTTTATAATTTCTTTAAGGAAGATAAGTACAGGCTTTCTTCCGAGGTATATAGCAGATAAAAATACATTTCACAGACTTGGATAATTTTATCCATTATAGGTCTTCAAAGATCCAAAACTTATTTTGCAATTCGTGCCTTATATATTTGTAATGAATAGTTCATTTTCTGATAGTCTTTAATAATATCTGAATTTTGCCTATTAAATTGACTAAAGAGATATTTACTGCATTAACGACGTATTTCTATGGTTCAATTTAATACATATTTATTTTACGCCCCTCAATTTACTAATATTGGCTTATACTACAGTGTTTGTGATTTATTGTGGAAATCAACCTTAGTTAAGATTTTAAAAACGTCAGTGTATAAAATTAGACAGCGAAAATTTTATAATTAGGTAACAAAATTATCCTTTTTAAGTAAGAGTAATACTGTTAAATGCGAAGATTTTTCCATGTCGAACTATTGTTAATGAAATTATTTTCATTATTATTAAGAAACATAAACTATTAAACATTAAGTTTTAAACATATATTTAAAATTGCAGTTCCCAAAATACAAAAAACGGCATTGTAACAGTTTACATAAAGTACGGTGCTATCAAACTCATGTAGTGTTTCCACCTTGTTGTTTGACGACACAGCGCACTATTGTACTAACAACCAATCAACGACTCTGTACTAACAGGAGTTCGAGAGTTATCGGAGCGGCCAACTACGACCACGTGTCTGCTTCAGCAAGCGTCATTGTTGATTAGATATAAGTTTTTATATGTATTTTAGGTTAAAACATATATTTTAAAAGTATATTTGAACCTTAAGCATCTACCAATTATCGACCTACTGCAGTTTCGGTGTAATATAGACATTAATAAGGACAAAAAATGTTGAAACAATAAAACATGTTTCACTTTCTTATTGCCTACTATCCTACTTATAACCACATTGTAATTAAAACGTAAGGAATTGGCGACATAATACGATTATGAGATATAATTTACTTTCAGAAATGCTCGTTTTGTTGTATTTTAATTAACTAATGGAAATATGATTCAAATGACTGGCGTTATAGCAAATTATAAATTTAGGATTTAAATCTTATTCCCTACCATAGTTTATTTATTTGTTTAGCAATATGTAATTTAAGTAAAAACAGACAAAATATCATCTATTAATTTTAAATCAAATTTAAACCTAACATAAATACCTAGTCAACGGGTCTTAAGAGGTTTTGACTTTTAATTCCCCTAGGGTATTACATTTTGCACAGTAATTTTTGCATCTCAAAGTTTTCATTGGTATATTTACAATTAAAAAGAAATGGGTACTGCCCGAGATGATAGGTACAATAAATTACCAAAAAGGTTTGCTGCAAAAATTTGAGTAACCGAGTGAGTTTTATTATACAGGGTGAGTTTCTTAAAGTGATCCAAACGCTAACTTTTTTATTCTATTACCGGGTGTCCAGCCTAAAGTGTTACAATAGCTAACTTTTTTATTTTGTATCTGACAGTGTACATCTTACGGAGGACCCCCTTTACTTTTTCATTTTGCTTTTTGGTATGTATTTCACTTTTAAAATTTCCCGCCATTTTTCCAATATGGCGGCCAACTTTAAAATTTCTTATGGAACACCCTACATGTTATGGTGTTTTTGAAATTAACATATAATTTTAAGACTTTTTTATTCGTTGCCATTTTCTTCTAAACCTCACGGTTAGGGAGCTAGAGGCAATTAAAGTTCATTTTTAGTTCCATAAGAATTACATGGGGCAAACTTTATCTGCCCTTATCTCCGAAACCATTGTTTAAATTAAAAAATACTCAAGAATAAAAATGTCTTAAATTGATGTTTTAAAAACATTTTTTCGTAATAACAAAAAAAATTTGAAAATTTTATTTTTCCCCGCCATATTGGAAAGAGGATAATTTATGCGTAAATGATAATTTTTATGAGTGAAATGTTCTTAAAACATTAATTAAAGACATTTTTATTCTTGAGTATTTTTTATTTTAATCAATGGTTTCGGAGATATGGGCAGATAAAATTTGCCCAATGTTATTCTAATGGAACAAAAAATGAACTTTAATTGCCTCTAGCTCCCTAACCGTGAGGTTTAGAAGAAAATGGCAAAGAATAAAAAAGTCTTAAAATTATATGCAAATTTCAAAAACACCATAACATGTAGGGTGTTCCATAAGAAATTTACAAGTTGGCTGCCATATTGAAAAATGGCAGGAAATTTCGAAAATTGAAATACACCCTTGTAAGTAACATAAAAAAGTAACGGGGGTCCCCCATAAGAGGTTTACTGTCAGACATAAAATAAAAAAGTTAGCTATTGTAACACTTGAGGCTGGACCCCCGGTATCTTCTTATATACTTCTTATGGCGGACCCCCTTTACTTTTTTATTATGCTTTCAGATATGTATTTCACTTTTCAAAATTTACCGCCATTTTTCCAATATTAAAAACTTTAAATTTTAGCGGCCAATTTTGGCCAACTTTAAATTTTCTTATGGAACATCCTACATTTTATGATTTTTTTTAAATTTTCATGAGATTTTAAGACTTTTTTATTCTTTGCCATTTATCTCTAAGCCTAACGGTTAGGGAGCTAGAGGCAATTAATAGTATATTTCACCACTAGTCCGGAAAGTGACCCATTTCTGGGCGAGATAGTGTTTCACGCGCGAGGCGAAGCCGAGCGTGGAAAACACTATCAAGCCTGGAAATGGGCTTTCCGGACGAGTTGTGAACGATACTTTTCATCACGACGCAATTATTAATAAATGTGGAAGTTTTAAAGGAGGATTATTTTTGTAAATTCTTCGCCATTGGACAAAGTAAACAAAGCTGGAATTCAAAATTTAATTTGTTTTAAACCCAGCTGATTGTTGCTGTAGGGAAAAGTTTGTTTACCTTGGACGGAAAGTAATGTTTACAAACATTACTTTCCGTACAGGTCAGTAAAATCAGCTGACGGTGACAGTTTGGGAAATGACTACTTCCCAAGGTCTCAGCTGTACGGCAAGTTGTCACTTTCGTATACGGAGTGATGAAAAGTTCAGTTTTAGTTAAGAATAACACGGGGCAAACTTTATCTGCCCATATCTCCGAAACCCTTGATTAAATAAAAAAATACTCATAAATAAAAATGTCTTAAATTGATGTTTTAAGAACATTTCACTTATAAAAATTATCATTTAAGCATAAATTAAATTCATTCTAATATGGCGGCCAAAGTATTAAATTTTCAAAATTATTTTCGTTATTATGAAAAATATATCCTTAAAACATTAATCCAAGACATTTTTATTCAAGAGTATTTTTTTATTTTAATCAATGGTTTCGGAGATATGGGCAGATAAAGTTTGCCACATGTTATTCTTATGCAACTAAAAATGAACTTTAGTTGGCTCTAGCTCCCTAACCGAAGGGTTTAGAGAAGAATTCTAAAGAATAAAAAAGTCTTAAAATCACATGAAAAAAATAAAAATAAAATGTTGGGTGTTCCATAAGAAATTTTAAAATTGGCCGCCGTATTGAAAAAATGGCATTAAATTTTGAAAAGTGAAATACATATCTGAAAGCAAAATAAAAAAGTAAAGGGGGTCCCCCATAAGAAGTATACTGTCAGATATAGAATAAAAAAGTTAGCTATTGGATCACTTTAAGAAACCTTGTATAGTAAAAAAAGTTATCAGTTTTGTATAGCAAGGTTAGGTTCACCAGATATTATTACATACTTGTGGAAGTGCGCCAACAATATGTCATTATGATTACATGTTTTTTACATACAATGCACGTGAATTGAAACAGTGAAGTGGACTCGAAACCATATGCTCTAAATTTAATACAGATTCAAATGGAAGTCCGCAGTTGGAACATTTACAATGCAAATACGATAACGGACTGCCCAAAAACTTTGCACATTCTGCTTTGTGAATGTATGATTTATGCTCCAGCAGTTAAAAGATTGTAAAAACATTAAAAGTAGGAAACTAAAAAGTGAACAGATAGACATGGAAAATACTGCTCTTCTTCCCACAAACAATGTAAACTTTGAATTTAGCAAGAGGTATAGTGGTGCTACCTTACAAAGACATATCCATCATCGATTGCCATTTGTCACAGATATAAATAACAGCAATACTGTGGGTTTAGAACTAAAAAGAGGAGCAACGTCTGCATCGCTTCTTCAAGGAAATGTTGCTACTATTTTTGCTTTTGTCTATTGTTTCCAAAAGTTTTAAACTCTATCTAGCCGGTTGATTATCTAGATAAATTATTTATAATTTATAATTAACGTTTTATTTTATTTATTTTAGATAGTTATTATTTTTTTACATACTACTTCCGTTATGTATTAAAAATAAAGAAATATTTTTTAACTGAGATCACTTTTATGATGAATAAAGTAAAATCTTTTAAATGTACAAACTAATTAAAGTACTCATGCATTTAGGTAAAGTAAAGATATTAAGGGGAAGATAAATTTTATTTTACTTCAAAGTAAGAGAACACTAATGTGTTCCAACTTATCACTTGGACAACTTGTACCTCTATGTAGGTCAGTATTAACTTTTTTCAGAACTACTTTTCTATACATTTCGCTGTTTAACATACAGGATTTTACTGTGTTAATACAATGACTAAAAAGATTATTTTAGGTCAGATTAAAAAAACTATTTAATTAAGATTGAATGGGAATAGCATAATAAGAATACGACTAAATTAAATTGAAATTATTATTTTATACTTTTCCAATGTACGAATTGAGCTAATACTTATAATCTTTTCAGGTAAGTATTGAGGTCCTAAACAAGTGGGCAAGATAAGTAAGTATGCTTAAACAGTTATTTTACTACTTGTAATAATCATTAAATTTGAAGCGTGTCGTTAAGTAAAGTAATGACCATTTCGGGCTTGACCTAACACATACATTGGGCATACACTAACAGTAAAATTTATCATAAAAAAGTTATTAACATCTATAAATTTAACGGTGTATATTTTATCATAAAACATATGATATATAAAAATCTAATAACATAATTATGCATTGGTATCCAATATTCCTTTACTTTTACTCTCATCCCATAAATATAATGAAACTATTGTTGAACGTTTCACGATATTATTTCTCTACTTCAATTGGCCGTTACTGCTGTAAATAAAATTATTCCTTATACATACTCAATAAAGTTCAAAGACTCTAATTTGGGACGATGTGTACTTCGCACCCATGTCCTCTTTGTATTATTGTAAGGACAGAACATTCTAGTAACAAATGGTTAACTATTTGCTGTTGGTATATCAGTGACGAAGCTTTATCAGTTTCGCTCCACAAATATCGACCATGAATGGTCGATATTTGACAAAGTTTCAACGAACAGTGCGCCAAATACCCAGTTTGACGGTGTAAATTTAATTTTGTCTGGTAAAATCCAGAATTACTCATATATTTTGTTTATATGGCACAAATGACCGAAACTGATCGTATTTGACATCATTTGCACATCGACAAATTTCCATTGATTTCTAACGGGAAAATTAAGTTATTATACAAGTGTTTTTCATTGGTGTGTTGCGTACTGTTTCACATTGTTAGTATGATACAATTTTTAACATCATGGCTGTAACACAATTTTTGCTTGTGTATTTAAGGTTATCACTATTCATGATATTACCAAATTTCTTACACAAATTTATGTAATTATTAATATTATGTTGGAATATTAAATCGTTTTGTTGGTTAAACTAATTAAATTTACAGCTAAATGTTGAAAAAGATCTGTCGGACATACTTTTTTTTCATTGAAGATATTAGACAAGAAGCATCAATGAATTAACTACAGGAATTATTAAATTCTATCAATGGAGCGAAGCGATGGGGATTAAGTTACATGATGGATAGGTAAATCGGTTAGGTAAATGTATTAAACCAGTGAATTGCCAAGATCCCATTCAACATCATTCAGTCTGATGTAATTGATGGTGAAGTGATCCCAAGTGTAATGTCAATACCGCCTGATCACCACTCAGCGATGATATGCATTGATCTTGACTGAACGTGTCCGACTCGGTTAGTATCAAACAAATCAACCACTGTCACTCTCACTTCGTTCAGGCCTCAAGACAAATTCCGATTAAGATTTTAACAATCGCATTCCATCGAAATTCCGCAGTTTTTACTCACAGCTTAAAATAAACTCTAATTGCACAATGTGGATACTTTAATTTGAATTATTGTTAATTCAATAAACATGTATATGAAAAAAAGATTATTGTTACTAATTAAATAGTTAAACTGCAGCAAAAATCCTGCAAGAGCGTAATTTTTAACGAAAGAGCGTTCTTAAAATCATCGGAAGAAAATTTATTTGGAATGGACGATATCACCGTCCAGTTGAAAATGAGAGCTGGATATAAATTCTAACTTGGCACTGTTATACCTGTTTGGATTGGCATAGCTTCTTGGCATTATTACTACATGTAATTAAAGTTCGTGGACATGTGGACTGTTGACACCTAGTTAAATATAAATGTTTACAGTCCGTGGTGTGTAAGTACTAATAGAACTATCAGTTTTAAATGTTGACAAAATGAAATAATTGGACTTCAGATAAAATCTCCGACTACATCATCCTTCTGTACTTTAAACTTCTGTAAATAAACTTCCTTTTTTTCTTTTTCATAATTATAACACTGATAATCACAACACTGATTATTGATCACAACCAAAGTTGAAAATTGTTCATAGTTGGCAATAGATCACTTACAAACTTAGTATCATTAGTTAGATAATTTTATTTGTAAACTTTTTTGCCTCTAGTCAAAGCTTAATAACATTTACCAGCTTTGAGGTATTTGAGTTTAAAAATTAAACATGACCACCATTTTGAAAATTCACAACGGAAAAAATTATTCTTTCCCTGAAAATGGATAAAGGTTCATACGAAATTTGAACTTCAAATAACCATCCGTGACGGAAATGAAAATTATTATGTGTATAAAACAAAATGGCGGCTAGCAGCTTACGAAGCATTTTAGACCCCTATTTAAATGGCGTTTTTTATTGTCTAAATGCAAGGACCAAATATATAAAAGGGTTCCAGAGAGTTCCGGAACACCCTGTATAATATTATTACGGGCCTTAAAGCTACGACATTAATTCATTTTCTGTACTCCCAAAAGGTTTTTACTTAACGAGTCTGACAGCGTGAAACTGACTCGATTTTGTATGCGAGAAAATCAATATCGGCCAATGTGATCGGGATTACATTTGCCATTTTTAAATGTATACTTTAGTTTTATCTTTTATACTTATATTTTAATCTAATTTTCGTCCGATGAAAAAATTACACCTACTGCAAGCCTGTGTCAAAAGAACAACTGCTGATGTGAAATTTCGAAATTAATTTCATTCTACTTGATTTTAGAATGATTTAAAAATAATTCGACACAGTATAAATTAATAATAATTCAAATGAAAATGGTTCACATGACACAAAAGTTCGGCTTCCAAAGTTAACTAGAACAAATTCATTAATATTTATATTGAAACATATTGATTAGTATTTATTTTTGTTATTTAAGTCCTCGGCGGTATAATTTATATGGCCCCTCTTTGGTGGTCCAAACGTTGTCTCGAACTGTGTTATCGTATTGGGTCCTATATTATGTCATACTTATGATGTGTTAGTTAATTTATTTTCTTTTTTTTATGTACAGCTTCTTGAATTTGGTTTAATTGGTATATTTCATATAATAATAAGCCTTGTTTCCTTCGAACATAGATCTTTCGGATATCCCAGTTAGGCTTTTTATATTTTTGACTATCTTAAAAAAACTTTATGATAACATTGGTTATATATTCTAAACACTACTTGTCGCATTTAACTTAGTTAACCTGCGCTTTCTATTGCACTATCTGAACTACTGAGGTATCGTATGATTATCGTATAAAATGTGATATCAGGTTGGCTATATGAAAGTGTAAAAGTGCAATTTTAAATCTGGAACAAATATTTTGAAGCTGAACCCTCTTCAACGACTCGGGTGATGATGACAGAAGCTATTTATTTATGGAATTAAAGGCAAGGCTTGGGACAAGATAAAACATTTTTCATGGGCAATACACTCCTAGTTCTGTAATTTTGAAATGTAAGTAAACTGGATAGGAAATGTGAAAGCAAGCTGACCATGGACTTGAATATCATTTTTAACGACAGATTATAATTTTGAGGCTAAAGTATGGGATAGTTCCATTTCATTAAGCAATCATACTTTTTTTAAATATTTTTCATTGACACATGTAGTAAACCATTGACACAAGCCTGTGTTATTTCGTTGGATCTCAGGAGCGATTTAAATGCTACAAATTTGATACAGTAAAAGCCACTCAGAGCTGTTTACACAGCCTCTGACGGATTGTTGATGTCCCGCATTACAATGTTCACTTGTGGCGGCCAACCAAGAAACACTCACTAATTGAGAACACCTCTCGCAGATCTGCTGTCTGTCGAGATGCCAACTTCTAAACCCCCTCCCATCCTAATCACGAAAAACGCTTTTCTTTTGCATTTTATTGCATGTTTTAGGGTAAATTCATTCTAAGAAAAGAATTCTAATTTAATGGTGCAGAATACCATAGAAATTTTGAATTGTAAGTCCAATGCCTAAATATTTACAATGCAAATATGATGAAAGACGGCTTATAAATTTACATGTTTAGCAAATGGGTTTTTATGTTTTACTTCACGCTTTTTCATTGTTTAGTTATGTAGTATATAGTATAGTTTTGTAGTATATGGTACAGCAATATATATAGTTTTTCATTGTTAAGTATATTGCTTGATACTAAGCATTCCACACTAAAAATAATAAATAGAATTACTTCATGATTTCAATCATAAATTAATTAATGATTTCTTTCATTAAGAATAATGAAGTGGTCAAACGTGTTTTTAAGGTGAAACACCTTCGATAATCACCTTCCGAAAATTTTCTTCGTGGTTTTTAGGTATTTTATAAATTATTTCTCTAGATAATATTTTTGATGGATTTTTATATAGGCAGAGTTATGAAATCATTATTCACAAAAATTTATGTTTCTAATATAAGAAAAAAATTCAATCTACATTCAATAAAATTCTCATTTTAGTAATTACATTTTATTTCAAGTTTGGTGACAGTTGTGAATATGTAAAAAGCATGACCATCTTCAAAAATTACTTAGTTTTTCCTCTTAGGGCAAAACCTAACATTTCAGTATTGTTTCGTTTCGGAGATTTGTATCTTCTCAAAAAGTTAAATGCGTCAAACATTTTTAATAAATTAACCGTTATTTATAGGCGATAAAAAAACTAAAGGATTTCAAGAGGATGCTTTACAAAACACATGGACGTAATTTAACTTCACTTATGGTATATTACTTTATTTTGATATTATTTTAAATAAAACAAGCTATATTTAAACTGTTTAACAAAACCTGGTATATATTTAACATTAGTTTTAATTAAATACTAAATAGTTCTATGATAGGTTGAAAATCTCCCATAACATGTATCATGACCATGTTGCAATAAAACATATAGAGGGTTGTATTTGGCAAGCGTTGTGGTGGTCACTACTATTGAGCAATATATCCTACATTGACAGCACGTTTGTCACCCAATTTGTAAAAGAAGAATTGTGTGTTCTGGACTTGAAAAAAAAAGTACAAAATGTGATTGATTTTTTTTTAATTTCAATCAAACTAAACAATTAATAAATGTGGTGAGGAATTTTATTTATCGTAGAAAAACTAGGTTGAGTATGAAGCCGGTTTAGATTTTTAATCTATACGTTTTGATTGGCTTTTACTTAAATAACATTTTGTAATTTCAAATATATTTCAAAACATCATTTTAGTGTTGACTATGTACCTGTTAAATATCCTCGTTAGATAAATTTTATTTTGTATACTATAATGTATTAAAATATTATAGTATCGAATACAGTATTATAATCTATAATTCAATAATAATGAACGGACATAAAATCATTTTATACTCAAAGGCTTAAACGTAATCGGATCAATTTAGGATTCATGATGAGAGGATTTCCAAATGTTTAATCAGCACCGGAAGTAACTTAAATCACTCAATTCACTACACGTAATAAAACCGATCAATGTGGATACCAGGTACACAATAAGTTGGTGAATCGTGGGTGGAATTGTACTTTATTATATCCTAGCCCTTTTCACTTTTTACAAACATTATTTCACTGGGTAATCAACATGTTATAACCCATTTCCAATACATCAGGGGACGAAAGTATAATAAAAACAAAAACAATAATAACAATTGGTTATCCATAAATTAAAACTATAACATTGGGAATGGTGATGCAGAGATAATTTTCTATCCAGTATAAACATTATCTTCAATTCGGGGTGCTAAATAGACATATACGTAGATAAATGGATGATGAAGAGCATTCTAAGTGTCAACAACCTATATGTTAGCTACCTATTTAACTATTTATAGCATTGAAGGAAATAAGCCATGCCAAGCTTAAACTGCACCAAAATTAAATTTACAAACATTTTCATTTTTAAGTGGACAGTGTGATACGTATAAAATTAAATATTCTTTTTTATTTTTCAATTTTGTAAACGTTATATTATATGTTACATACTCTTTACGTGCATTACAAGTGTATTTTATTTAAATTTAATGGCTAATTATAGTTTTTATAAAATTAAATTAAAGTGACATGTACATATTCAAAACTAAATTACAAAGCCCTGTTATTCGCACTTGCCTACTGGTAAATGATTCTCTGGTGATAATTGTACGAATTAGTCCCAATTACCAACGGAAGTACATCATGTGGGGCTCAATGAGCTCACCAGGTCATGGAAAAATTAATATTTTTTCCATTAAATATAATATTTTAAACACAAATAAAGTAACACAAACACCTGCAGTGTTCTAAGGGTTTTAGAAGTAAAATCCGGATTATTACTAGTGTTTCAAACTTGGTTATTTTTCGAATAACTTTTAATTACGTCATATAAAAGTAAAAAATTCGCATTTTTTTATTAAATTGTATAATTTAATATACTTTAAATGAATCACTTTTTCATAATACATTTACTTCATAACAACTTGATAAAATTATAAACCATTAATTAACGCTATAATTTGTGCCAGGTTATGTATGTTCGCTAATTGAAATGTTTGCTTTGAAGAATAAACGAACGGAAACAGGTGAAATTTAATGAATCCAAATAATGTAATTGTCAGGTGACCTTTGAAACCTAACATTGCCCAATAGCAATACAGAATTTATAATTCTCATACTATGTTTTATCTTGTTGACAAACCATAATATTCCCGTCTCTCTACATCTCAATTAAAGTTAACTTTTAAAATCCTATTAAATCAAATGAATGCAATGAGTTGATCTGCTAGTTTTTCAATTAAAATGTCTATATAAGTTGTGAAAAAGAAGATCTCATCTCGATCACGACAGGTGCTAACGACTGAAACTATTTCTGTAGAGACAGTCAGTTGCCAAGATAAAATTAGCAGCACTTTCATTTCCACAACTGTCAACAAATTGTAGGTGTAAATTCAGGTATAAATTACGCTTTAGTACAGCATTAAAATTAGAAGCTCTTAAAATAATAGTTATTAACAACCAAATTTATTTATTAATCATAGGTTATCAAACCGAAGGATTATCCACACCCTTTTCTCAAACATGAAAATTTTCAAGGCTATACTGATTTAGAAAAATATATCATTATTATGGTACCATAAACCATCAATAAACTGCTATTGTTGTTATTTTTCTTCGTTTTGTTAGGAGTGTACCTGTAAAAATACCTCTCAAAATGCTTAGCTTCTATTACATAGTGTTTAAAAATGTAATACCGTGACTTGACAGATCACCATCAATGTCGTGTATGATTTTTAATTTTAATGCCTAAAAACTTAATGACCATGCTTCTCTACGGTAAAACTTGTTATACCAAAAGCTATCAAAACAACAACATACTTCTCACAGCTGACTATTAAAATAAATATTTGTTTACTCTTCGATAATAATTGCGTTGGCCCGAAGCTTTAGTGCACTAGGATTAAGGACGTTAAAGACGATCATCTATTTTACGTTCATTAATTAACGAGAACTCAGGGTTTCAGCCGTGTACACAGGATAAGTAAGTACTGTAAATGGTGAAAGTAAGTAGGTATATTTTTCAAAAGAAAAAAAAAACTAAAAAATTATTAAGAGTGGGCTTACAACACCAGTCGACGAATGTAGGCTGTACAAGAGGCTAAAAATTCTTATTCGTAATTGTTTCAAGATTTTAAACCATGTATTAAATATGAGTATTAAGATCAACATTATAGAAATAACTTCGTATCTTTTTTTCTCGGCAGTTCAATGAATATACGAACAATTCAACACAATGTTAGATCGAATGAAAAAACAAACAAAACTATTCTATCATTGTTGAATAGGTAATTTTTATTAATTAATTAAAGGGATTTACAAGATAACGGTAAACGCTAAACGCTATTCAATAATGGTATGGACTTTGGGTTTTTTCTGCTTGAAGTTACAAAACCTGGTTGAAAAATAATCAATGGCAAGTATTAGACATTATTTATTCAGTTTAACCACATTGCATAACGTATTACTCTACAACTTGCAGATTTTTTAAGTAGCGTTTAGCGTTTACCGTAAGATTTATCGTATGTGCAGAAACTCTCTATTATTTAAATAAATTTATATCATGAGCTGACGCTTCTTCCAGTCGAAGTAAATTCTCGAACAATCACTGTTTTGCTTCTGTGATATAACCAGCCCCATCCCCACTTCGCCTCACGCTCCGCGCCTTGATAATGTTTCAGCTGGAAACGCGTATTAATTTTGGGTATGCCCTCTTTGATCTCACATTAAGCACAAGTGAAAACGAGACCAAGCCTTTCACCAACAGCGTCCCGGCTTGTTGCCTTCATGTGTTATAGAACAATAGCTTTTTACTGACTACATTTTTTTGTACATTAACCTTTGTTTAAGTTCAAAGTTGTCAACGTTTCTTAGTTCGTAAAAGATAAGTTCATCTCCTTTTAACTTTAACGATAATGACACCAAACACTGTATAGTTATGAAAATATTTATGAATATAACTTGTTTAAAATAAATAAGAAAACTCATTTCTTAAATTGTTATAACGGGTTGTCCATACTCACGTATCTCTGAATATGTTGATTCCAAAATATAACCCATTATTTATGTATGTAAATCATTTATAACATATCTTAGTTTCTCATTGGTGCTATTAATTACACTGGAGTGTGAACGTGGAAGGTGTTAATGCTAAATGATGTTTATTAATAAAGTGATATATGAAGAAATTTCAAATAAGGTCCGTACTGAACATTTTAGTTTATTAACCCACAGGGATATATCGTTTTTAGATTAGGTTTTAGAAAATTTGTTTTTAACTTAGTCATATTTTGATCAAAAAATTACGTAATCACCGGAAGCAACTTTCAATTTAATTAAAGAATGTCAATCAATGGAAGTTATTTAAATTACCACTTTAAAAGATTAGGCGATAAAATAAATTATTTTATTTAGTCTTTGGATCTTGAGAAATTCGTGGAACCGATCTAAAAAATTGAATATGAACGCATTTTTATGTTTAATTTTACTTTGATTATTGCAAAAGTAAATTTATTTATTTAGTTTATACTATATTTGTGAAAAAGCCCTCACTCCTAAACGTGTTTCATATTTTAATCAAGAAGTAAACATGAAGAATTGGGAAGTACTGTATAATTCATTATGAATAGCATAAAAAAAAATTAAAAAGGTGGAGCTGCAGTTAACAGCCACTCGGAGCTGTTTACGCTGTTTGTTACTGGCGACGTACAGCATTACAATGTTCACTTGTGGCGACTGACCAAGAAACACTCGCTAACCGAGTAATACCCCTAGCAGATCCGCCGTCTATCCAGGTGTCAACTATTCAATTACACCCAATTAACCATTGTTTTTCTAACACTTTTTTTTCTTTTGTATTATGTGTCAAGTTATTGAAATGGTATTTTAATATACCTTTGCTGTAAGCGCAGTAGAATTGTGCGTGAGGTTTTGTGTCTGATGTATAGTAAAATAATAATCAATTTATTTATTTTAAATCACTAATAGTTTATCTATAATTAGTCAGTTTAGTGATAAAAGAATGTTTTATGTTGTGAAATTTGTTTTCACAGTGTGATTTATAATGATTGTTTGCATCCGACTTATAATAAATTGCTCCGTTAATTAATTAATACAGTGATAATGACAAATATGATTAATACAGTGGTAATGTAATAAATATTGTAGTTTTAGTTCAATCATAACCTGTACAGTACTTCTCACGAGTAACTCACGTAAAAAATAAGTGATAACAGAAACTTTAACCACTCTGCAAGGTGACAATATCGAATGCATTCACTAACGGAAATATGCCTAATATCCAGTTTAATGTTTGTTTGCCGCTATAACTGTTTGCCTTGTTATTGTTTGTTGACACCGCGCACTGCTAACAGCCAATTAACGACTCAATACTGTCAGGAGCTGACGAAGGATGCCTACCATGGCTACAATTCGGCGTCATTGTTGTCCGAATATGATTTTTTACCTTGACACATTTGAGAACCCTTGGGCTGAAATTAGTGGAATATCAAGATGGTATAATCATTGAATATTTCTTACAACTGATACTTACATTGTTTCTACAGGGTGTAAAAAAAGTCTGTCCCCCCCCCCTTTAATTTTTTTATTTGTTGAGATAAACAAATATCGTTTGGGGGGTGATGGTAACTTAACACAAAGTACCTTTTGACGTTATCAATAATTTTTAATCTTGCCAGGGGGACGGCCCACCAGGAGTCAGAAGAAAATCTTAAATGTAAGCATAGGTTGATATGTACATCAAATTAAAGGTCTCACTTAGCAGAGTACAATGCCGCAAACTAGACTTAAAAAGGATGGCCCGGACAGAAATGGTAGGCGTTCAAAGTTTACATTAAAATCATATGGGTAAAAATTAAAAATGCAATAAATTTCTTAATACTCAACCTTTTGACGTCTGGTTTGCGGCTAATAACTCCTAATGCAAAGACGTTTAAAATGATGTATGATGTGACAGAGGCTAAGGAATTTTTAATTTAAACATCCTCTATGGGACGTCCCCCAATGAAGTCTTACAGAGATATGCTTCGGCTTTTGTCACAACATACATAATTTTAAACGTCTATGCATTAGGAGTTATTAGCCGCAAACCAGACGTCAAAAGGTTGAGTATTAAGAAATTTATTGCATTTTTAATTTTTACCAATATGATTTTAATGGAAACTTTAAACGCCTACCATTTCTGTCCGGGTCATCCTTTTTAAGTCTAGTTTGCGGCATTGTACTCTGCAAAGTGAGACCTTTAATTTGATGTACATATCAACCTATGCTTACATTTAAGATTTTCTTCTGACTCCTGGTGGGCCGTCCCCCTGGCAAGACTAAAAATTATTGATAACGTCAAAAGGTTCTTTGTGTTAAGTTACTATCACCCCCCAAACGATATTTGTTTATCTCAACAAATAAAAAAATTAAAGGGGGGGGGACAGACTTTTTTTACACCCTGTATATTATACTGTATAACGTTTTAAGTTAATAACGATGATTATTATTAAAGTACAAGGAATAAAAACTGATCATAAAGGAGTTTTGATTTTGTATTTTACTCGTTTGAAATGGTTAGGCTAAGTAATGGTCGAAACCATTCTTTGAAATTTACATAGAAACCAAATAGTATGTTTAACTATCATATTTGCTACAAAACTGGAATTGTTATTATCACAAATATTGTTTGTTAAAACAAACATTAAGCGATGGTAGTTTAAACTAAACCATTTTGTTAAATTAATATTAACAAAATCAAGTAGTGAAATTAACAAAATAGAAGTCAACAAAACTGAGATTTTTAATATAACAAAATGTGCTTTTTTACATTCAACAATGACTTTGCTGGCTTAACAAATATATTTGTTCAAATAATTCAACAAAACTGTTTTGTTAAATTTACCATCATTTCTTTCTGTGTACTAAAAATAAATTTATTAGTATGAAAGTTTACTATTTTGTCTAAAAACTGTTGTTTTGTATGGTAAAAAAACGATACTAACGTTTTTTGTTGATTATTAAACGGAAACCTTTTAAAATTTGAATAGGCTTTCCCTGGATGACCGATGTGTGTGGGCGGAGTTTCACCCCAGGTGGTTCGCCGTGTGGCGGCTCGCCAACTGCGCGTTGAGCCGATAAATGAAAAAATAATAAACCGGAAATTGCTATATGTTGGAGGGGTATCAAGTCAATAAGATAATATTTACAGAGTTTACTCCTTTTATATATTTGCTGCATGTGAACTGCATGTTTAAAGGAAAATTTTTATCTTGAACAATTTTAGGCCTATTTTGTAGCTGCATTTAGAAGTAAAAATTTGTGCTTCAAATAAATGTCGGACTACTTATAGTTTATTGAACTGACTTACCGTTTATAGTTTATGAGAATCATAAATTTTATCTGTTTCTTAAATTTTTTTACGCGCAACTTAAAGAAATTCGAAGCAAAACTTTTATGTATTATTAAGCGTTAAGTATGACTCTTTTTTTCAAAGCCCTGGATACAAAAAGAACGTACCGAATTTGATTTATCTTGTCATAAACAAAAAGGTCTGAGGCAGACCACATGTTCCAAATATAACACTTCCATGGTCGGAAAATTTACATTGCAAATATGGTAGCAGACAGCGCTAACTTTGCAAATTTCGCTTTGCCTTCACATATTTATGAGTTCTGTTCCAGTCTTTATATTTGAGGTATATTTACTCTGCAGACATACTCGTATGTTTCAAGAGTTTCAATACTTCAGATTGATGCTCTCACTTTGCCTTAAAATTTTATCAGTCGCATCAGATTTGCTAAAAGGTATTTTTAAAACCCATACTTCTCCTAGTTAATTGAATTGTTTTGTTAAGTATATTTATTATGTTTACAGTTCTTAGATGAAAAATTAAAAATATTCAACCAGTATCAATACATATTAATAAAAAAGATATAATAATAATCCTTTTATACAAAATAGCACATATTATAATTAAAAATTTTAAACGTTATTATTCGTGCCGCAAGTCTAAAAGTACAGTAAAATATTTAATTTGCAATTGGAAAACGATTCATGCAATAAATAGCATAACAAACTTAAGTAGTTGTACAATGATTATGATACCTATTGCTGACTTCTTATAGTTTGTATTGCTTAAAAATTGTTTGATAAAAACAAAAAAAGTTGTCGACTAACCATGTATATATGGTTCTCTTTAGTTAAAGTGTAATAAATATAGGTGTATCAAAGAGAACAAATTAAAAATATTATTAATAATTTTATTGTTATTTCATAGTAATATATACTTGAGTTTGTTTTGGAATTTTAAGATACATGATATGTAGATCTCTTACAAATGTATTTGTATGACTTGCAACTTTTTTTGCTAAATAAGTGATTTTCCAAAATTAAAACTGAATGTTTTAGAATAAATATCACTATTGCTTGGTCAACTGACTTAGAAATTTTGAAATCCTTTTTTAATTATAAAATTTTCGGTCAAAGTTTCTCTCGAGCCAAACATAAGTGTGATCACTGATATATTTTCGACTTGATATCTGTTCTAAAAAAAAACTTTATTGTTGGTTTGTAAATAGATTTGTCAACTTCTTTTGGTTGTGAAGCCGAAGATTCTAACCTTACTGTGGGATCGATTATTCGTCCTGTTTTAGATTTTCTGTTCAAGGCCAATACGTCAATCGTAGGGTGCCTCCGCTTTCTGATGTGCAATGTACTTCTTCATTTGCCTTTAAATTTCAATTTGTCAGTTAATTGTCAATTATCGTTCTTACAACGTTATATCTTTTGTTTATTAGAATTTCGTTTTGTCGGCAAGGCCCCAACCAATATGCAAGGTATTCAAACTCGTTGCAATGTCTACAACGGTTTTTATTGGCGCCTCGATCCGGCACAGTTATTACTGATACTTTATTGATACTATATAAACATATTGTGATCTTCCCAAACTGAGAATTCTCCATGCTTCAGGATTTTTCTCATGTGATTTCCCCTAAACTTATCTTGATTTTTATCCAAAGATGTAGGCAAATGGAGAACTAATTGATAGCGAGGAAAAGCAACACCACCTATAAAACAAAGCTGCCTTTTCGTGTGCCTTTTAGCGACAGCTGTTAACGAAAACAAAACAAAATCTGCTGTAACCTTACAACAGCTAACCTATATTTTCTACTCGGTATATTTATTATATTGAATTGTTTTATTTCCAATGTTCATCTTCTAGAAATGGAGATTCTACCTTCAAACAATGGATGCTTTTTTGTGTTTCAATAATTAATAATCTAGCCTATATTAAAGGTTTATGTATAGTGAAAATATTTTAGCACATAAGTAACTAATAAAAAAACTTAAATTAATAAGTAATAAAAATGTTTGATATATCAATAAAATATTTTGCAAATTATGTAAATGATTAGATCTTCAGTATGTTTACGGAAATAATCAAAATAAAACTGAAAAATTACGATTTATTTACAAAATCTTTATGACAGGGAAAATCTAGTAAGATCTAGTTGAGGGTCAAATTTTCTCTTCTTAAATCCCTATTTTAAAACATTACTTGTTTTATCCCAGAAGTTTTTAAGAGTGTTAACAACAAATGTAAAAAAGTTCTTTTTACTCAAAATTTTCTCTGTGTGCCTAAACACTTTGAATGACTCAATAGACGTTAGTTGTTATCTTCTAAATAATTGCACAAAAATGTAACGAGAAACTGTCTCTTCATTAAAATTTGACATTTTAAAGACTTCTTCGTGCTCTTCAATCGTTTTGTTGAATAAAATGTAACGAATTAATACTATTGTAATAACCGACTCCAACCGACTCACAAGGAAATAGCAAGCCTACACGGTTAAATTTTTTTATCAAAGAGTAGTTGTCCTCAACTAATAGTTCTTCTTGTAGAACCATGTTGTTTTTGCACTGTTTGCATTTCTGATGTTTTATTGCAACGTAACAACAGTAACCTGATAGATTCGTGTTGACTGGCAGTTCTTTTATTTCACTGTCTATATCATTTTCATCAACTGATAACACTGGACGGGAAGAAATTTCACGATCGAAGTTTGGGGTGTTCTTGTCAAGCATGACTTCACTCTCTGAAAATGATATGTGTCGTACCGTGGCACTTAGATCTGAGGCTAAGAAGAGATTCGATTCGAAGTTTTTTTCTACTTCATACAGCTACCTCGTGGAAATATTGTACTGCCTCCAGCCATTTGTCGGAACTTTCCGAATCGGTTTTCAAGAGGGCCTGTTTGAAACTTCCCAGTCAGGACATAATTCAGACCCAATTCATGAAAACAGTACTTCAAGAGTTCTAAAATACCATAAGTTGTAACTGCTGAATGTGTTTGTGGCGTAAAACTTAATGGAAATGTTTTGGGATCCCAGACATCAAGCCAATCAAGACATTTTCTTAGGAATTCGCCTTTAGGGTCTTGAATAATTTTTTGAGCAAATCGGCACTTGAAAACATCTCTTAGTCGTTGACCTTATAGGGGTGATTTAACGTTCATTATACTCCACCATTTAATGACTATATGAATGAAGTCTGCTGTTTCCAATGCGCCATAATTTCATTTTCATAAACCTTTAAAGCTTCACTAGTTGTACGATTAAATACCTGACGGGCAAGTTTAACATTTTGTCGTTCCACATTATTTGGGAAAAAGGACTGCAAAGACAACTTGTACCCATATTTTATATTTCGTATTGTTCAAGTTGGTGAAGGGTCTTGAGATTTTTAAACTGAGCCAATTTTACAATTTGTATAGGATTGTCAAAGTCTGGAAAACAATAAATTTGGTCTTTTCCAGACTTCAGCTAGTTATTTCTAGTGCACTTCAGAATGTGGACGGAATCAAATATATAAAACAGAGGTCTATTGTCATCATATGGGTGGGGAATACGATACTTAATTGCTTTTAGGAAGGAAATGGACACTTAGCTTTTGAATTGACCGAATTATTGTCACTAATCACACGAATGATTCTATTACCAATTTCTTCCAGCGCCAAGAATGTGGTTTTAAAAGGTGTAAAAAGTTTCTGATGATCTATATTACAGCAAGGAGAGATACAGACCACGTCTTTAAAAATTGATTTCTGTGCTGAAGTTATAAAGACCTAGGCGGCGCGTTAGCCAACGTGCGGTTGTTACAGGCGGTATTTACAATGTACCCCTCCCCCCTTTGTAATCCAGACCGGGCTGTATGTGGATATCATCCATCAGAAGAATCGTGTGTTTCTCGTCTTTCCACAGATTTTATTATATGGTTTTCGCATAAGCACAAAATGCATATTTCCCTTTAAAGTTGGATTCGTTCACAACCTGTTACATATAGCTTTAAGGGTCCTCGAATTAGGTAAAATAAAATACCCAGAATTTCTCAAGTATTTGTAAGCATGTGGACTTATCGTGTGAATGATAGAAGCTAATTCACTACTATTTATACAAATTAATATGATTGTACTTGACGTATACCTATATCTTTCCTTCTTAAAAGTTTTAATTTGAGCTGTTGTAATCAATAAATTCTAAATCCTTATCGTCTTCACAATTCATTACAACTTTTAAGAAGTCTTATACGTGATCTATGACCACGCTTTTTGTCTGCTTAGACTTGTTATGATCATGTTCAATTTATTTTCTAAAGCACCAACTAAATCAATAATGTCACTTGAAAATTTCTGCTTGAATGGGGTACAAGTCTCATTATTTAATTCAAAAAAGCAATTTTGATTTTAATTTAATTAAAAAGCAAGGATTTGTAGCGTGTCATCAATCGTAATAGAATATGTTATTGGAGGTCCTGGGTTGAATTCAACATTGAATATTAAGAACTTTATTATCTTTTATTTAGGAGAACATTTCTTGCCATCCTGATGGTAATTAAATTCGTTAATTTTGGCCCATAATTCTGAGTAGTCCCTTATATATTCTTGATGAGGTGAATCTAATGCAATTGGATGATATATTTTTTCTTCATATTGATTGAAATTTTGCAAAGCACCATTACCACCAATGAAACTGCCTACATTTTCTAAGAATTGACATGGAATTACAGTTTCACGAATAACATCGTCTTCAAGAAATGTATTTCACACACAAAGACCTTTTTAATATTCCGATCTTCTACATTAGAAATAGCTTGCACCCACTTTGATGCAACTACGGGATCCCGAGGTATTTTAAACAGGCCTACATGGATTTCTCATTTCGGATTCTAATAGTTGCAATATTTAAAACACATCTATTCGGCATTGCTATAAAATTTACAAGCAAAATGGGTGCAGTAACACTGAAAAATAAAATCGAGACATTTAAAATCAACATTAATAACAATGACTTATGTAACAAATCATATTTCAATAAACTAGTATAGAATACAGGCGAAATATAGTAAAAAGTCCTATTTTGAAACTACATTACTAAGCTAGTTATAGAATCAATAATAAAAAATCATAAAGTAAACAAAAACCCTACGATTATGTAAACCACACTTTGATGGATTTGGACCGCTTTCCCTTAAAAGCGTTTCTATGGTACTCTGTACATTCCCTCAACTAAAATGCCTTAGGCGTAGACACAAGCAAAAAAAGATTGTTTTGACAATGCATTTTAGGATTACTTCACAAGATCTTTTACGTCAGATTTATCTTAGTAGCTTACGGATTTATCTTAGTAGCTGGTGGTGGGAAAAGTAAACTTAAAGAGAGGGAAAATCAGCTGATTGTTTTCATTTAGAGCTTAGGAAACAATTATTTTCGTTTATATCAGCAGTCATGAAAAATAGCTATTTTCTATACGGAGTGATGAAAACGCTATTTTACAAACATGAAGTTGATGTTACAAGTAGCTGTACT
>CM061531.1:70960608-71084652 GCA_030545055.2 Neoaliturus tenellus | reverse complement strand
AAACAGTTCGCCAAACAACTCCGAACGCTGGACTTTGGTTTTGTGCGCCGGGACGTGATCGCCTTTACATTGGCACCTCTAAAGCTACTTTAGTTGAAACTGATATTTAACTCGGCTACTGTTCAACAACAATGGATTACCTGAGGTTTGTAGATTCTTACTCGCCAGAATATTAAGTAGAAAGGCAGTCAGTTGTAGAATGCTAATTGGAACTTGATCAAGTGGTTTAACACTATATCGTGTTGCTCATTGACAGGTCAGATGTTATGTTTGCATTACATACATGGAGAGTTTTTAATACCCCCACCCCTTTTTTATATACTGAATATTAAACTTTACACATACTTATTAGGGCCCAAGCCTAAGTAATATATTTTTATATTTTATTGATATTTAGTCGCAATGGGAAACCCCCCCATCCTCAAACATAAACCTATACCTACATCAAATTGAAGCTTTTCACTTAGCTGGGTAAAATATTCAAAAGGGAACACAGGGTGATTGAAAAGTCACTCACAACTCTTTTGTTACTCTACGAAAAATATACTCTTTATAAAAATAATTTAAAATTCAAGTTTCCAAGATATCAAATATTTTGTTGTCGATTTATTACATAAGAAAATCTAAGCTTTAAAACTATTATGAAACAAAGGAATTCAATTTTTACCAAGGCTTCCCCTTAGCAAAAGAGGTAGGCGGTTTTTAAAACTCACTATGTCGATAACTATATTCTAACACAACGTTCAAAGTTCACTCACGGAACTTGTATTTTGAACTAAAAAAATTATTTTTAGAAATTTATTAACATCAAAGACAACATCCACTAGCATGCAGGGAAACTCACCGCGCTTAGAAGCACGCGAACCGCCACCACCTGTGGACGTCCCAAGCATTCCATACTACCACTGCCACCATACCACACTCATATACTGTATACAACTAATTGCTGGCTAACCAGTTCCAAATTTCTACTTGTTTCAATAAAGCTGTTAGAAACTCTCTTATCTTCAAAATATTAGCAATATTTTTAAAGCTTAAAAAAAACCCATTTGAGTAAATAATCGAAGAGCCCTATTTCTAGTTTAGTATAAATGGAGCATCTTTATTTACAAAATTGTTTAAGAAATATTCTAAAGAAAACGTCATATAATTAACATTTAATGACATCTATACGTTGCGTACCCATTAATTTTTCAAATCTAATAAAAGGAAAAATAGAACTATATGAAATACAGTGGTCATGGTTTCACGATAATTCTAAATATCGCCGAGTTAACAACCTGCCATAAACAAGAAGTTCACCGGTGAATAATTTAACAATTGTCTTTTTAAGACAGGCAATGTGCTTCGTAATTTAAATATTTTACTGCTCCTAACTTATCGCCAGTTTTAGTTAAAACCTCATTATCGACCATTTTATATAACGCTATTGTTTTAACGTTATTGTTTTAATGGTATAGCTGATCGCAAAACACAACATTCGATATAAGTTACTAAAATTCAACTATTTTAACTGAAACCGTTAAAAATAACTCTAAAAAACGAACAGTTTAGTTTTTTTTTTAATTTTTAACTTAATTTCACTTGTTTCGTAGGAAACGTTTAAACATATATGCTAAAACACCCTCATCTCGGCAAACCTACATACTGAACCTAACAATGTTTCTAGGGAAAACTGAAAAGTGACAAATGTTAAAAAAATATTTCCCGTCAATAATTTGAAATTAACCTATATTTTCTAACAACACCCTGTGGCAGCAAACCTACATTCTCATTCCGGTGTAAAAGAAATCTCAAATTCCATTAGAAATTGGCTGCTGAGTATGGAGGGATGTTACGACCTGGGTATTATATGGATAAATATTTCTTGGAAATCAAAATATTCAGCGTAAATAGTAAGGTTATTGTCACAGGTTCGATTTCTTCCAAGTGTGGTTACGCATATTTTCTCAATGTGCCAATAAATGTGCCAATTTTTTATTTTACGCAAAGTGACTTGTATTTGTCATATGAATATAAATCTGACTTACTAACCTTAAGTATGTCACAATTACATAAGGTTGAGCAAAAATTCAGCCTTTTAATGAATAACACCAGACTTCCTTCAAACAATAAAATAATAGTTTGAATGTCTATGTGTAGTGTTGTTACCTATGTCAAGATGTATCTATTATCATATATATATATATATATAATATATATATATATTATATATATATAATATATATATATATTATATATATATATTATATATATATAAAAGAAAGTCGTGTTAGTTACACCACCTATATACTTTTTATCTGGATTCCTCCATAGGGTTTCGGCTCACACGTCTTAAAATTTACCAAGTTATTCTTGTAGAAGCAATATTTTTAATAGGAACATATTATTAAATTTATGAATATTAGTTCTATACAAAACAACTGTTTACATTTAAAGTATTAAAGGAAGATTGGTGATAACGAATTATAGAGTATTATAGACTGCGGCGAGTGAGCGCAGCGAATGAGCTAAACCTGAAAGCGAGTGAACGAAGCGATCGAGCTCAACTAGAGGGCAAAAGATTCCTCAGGTTGGCATGGAAAAGCATGCCGGGTTGGCTAGTGTAAGTATAATTGAATGAGGGTTTTATTAAGTAGACTGACATTCCAAAAATATGTACGAAATAATTAGGACGAAACTAATTTGATAAAACCATCCGATATCTTATGTAATAAATTATTATAATTTTCCTATATATTTGTTATTTAAATAAATACGATCGAACTCGTAGTCACAAATACTGTTGTTGGTTGTACGGGAACAACCATTGTGTTTGAGGAATATCCGTCGTTACTTTAAGGGCATCACTGATTTGTATAATAGTACAAAAATAGATGAACAGTGACCCATTAAATACTCTTGGATTCAGGGTTTCTAAAAAGATGTGTGGTTGAGTAAGCGATATTATATATATATAATATCGCTTACTCAACCACACATCTCTTTAGAAACCTTTATATATATATATATATATATATATATAGTATATATATATATATATATATATATATATATATATATATATATATATATATATATATGACATTTATAAAAATACAAGTTAATCACATATTAAACATTTGAACAAAGCTAGAGGTGTTAAATAATTCACGTTAAATGAAACATCTAACTAAATTAAAATTCTCAAGGTATTGCAAAAAATCAAATATGATTTAATACCAGAATGAATTGTTACATAGATTTTATCCCCCTGAAATATAGTAGAGCAACTCCTGGTTAAAAAGTTAACTCGTGGATACAACATAATTCAAACAATATTGGGACGTAAAATTCTTAAATGTGGCACCCAAGCGAGTGTCTTGTACACCAGTACCCGATAAATCCAGGATTTAATGTTCAGCTGACCTTTCTGATATACCTGCTGTAAAGCTTTAATAAAACAACTATTGACCATAATTCAATTTATTGTCAGTAATTGTATTTCTCTTATCTTAGTTTTGTTAATATTATAAAGGAAAAATATAGAGTAATTATGACTTTAACCATTTATTTTCTTTTACTGAAACTCCAAATAAAACGTAACCGTAATACGATTAACAAGCATAGGAATAAAATTAATCAAACCTTCAATGTGGTTATGAAAACGCAGTTAAGAATAACATGTCTAATTTTTCATAATTTAGACCTACATTTATGATTCATACATATATCGTAGAGACACATATTTATTATACATATTTATTATGCATAGTTATTATACGTATTTATTTATTCTACTATGAAAGTCTTTATACAAAAAAATAATCACGTACCGGATTACCCATCGCTAGGTGAGTTAGTAGGCTTCTTAACAAGAATAAGCATTAGGGTTAAATCAACAAGAGACAAAGTGAAAGACGTTTAATGATAAGAGATGAAAAAGTATATTTATAATTGCACTCACTCCTGGCTTTCTTCGAGAGATCCCTGAGCAGTTCCTTGTAGTGGGGGTAGTTCATGGTCTCGTTGAAGCTAAGGTGGGCCGAGCGCGCTCCTAGTGCCATAAACACGCCCTGCAGTGTAAAGTGGCACTTGGAGTTGCCCTTGTTGGAGCCGATGGGGTAGTTGTAGTACAGCAGGCCGGCCACTGACCAGTTGAACTTCTGCAGGATGTGGAGGAGCGCCTTGCCGATCGTGCACGTAGCTGCCCATCATGCGGGTCAGCGTGGGGAACTCTTGCTTGAACATGAAATGGTCGACCTGCGCCCCTGCCGTCAGCACTGGCAGCTTCCATCTTCCCGCGTACCTGGCCACTGGTGCGATCACGTAGTCGCACACTGGCCCCAGGAACGCATCTGCAACATCACAACCACGTCAGACAACCGCATCACATCCAGTAACATGAAGTAGTTGAGTAGGGCCATGACATCAACACTGGCAGCTTCCATCTTCCTGCGTACCTGGCCACTGGTGCAATCACGTAGTCGCACACTGGCCCCAGGAACGCATCTGCAACATCACAACCACGTCAGACAACCGCATCACATCCAGTAACATGAAGTAGTTGAGTAGGGCCATGACATCAGCACTGGCAGCTTCCATCTTCCTGCGTACCTGGCCACTGGTGCGATCACGTAGTCGCACACTGGCCCCAGGAACGCATCTGCAACATCACAACCACGTTAGACAACCATATCTCATCTCGTAACATGAAGTAGTTGAGTAGGGCCATGACATCAGCACTGGCAGCTTCCATCTTCCCGCGTACCTGGCCACTGGTGCAATCACGTAGTCGCACACTGGCCCCAGGAACGCATCTGCAACATCACAACCACGTCAGACAACCGCATCACATCCAGTAACATGAAGTAGTTGAGTAGGGCCATGACATCAACACTGGCAGCTTCCATCTTCCTGCGTACCTGGCCACTGGTGCAATCACGTAGTCGCACACTGGCCCCAGGAACGCATCTGCAACATCACAACCACGTCAGACAACCGCATCACATCCAGTAACATGAAGTAGTTGAGTAGGGCCATGACATCAGCACTGGCAGCTTCCATCTTCCTGCGTACCTGGCCACTGGTGCGATCACGTAGTCGCACACTGGCCCCAGGAACGCATCTGCAACATCACAACCACGTCAGACAACCGCATCACATCCAGTAACATGAAGTAGTTGAGTAGGGCCATGACATCAGCACTGGCAGCTTCCATCTTCCTGCGTACCTGGCCACTGGTGCGATCACGTAGTCGCACACTGGCCCCAGGAACGCATCTGCAACATCACAACCCGTTAGGCAACCGCATCTCATCTAGTAACATGAAGTAGTTGAGTAGGGCCATGACATTAGCACTGGCAGCTTCCATCTTCCCGCGTACCTGGCCACTGGTGCAATCACGTAGTCGCACACTGGCCCAGGAACGCATCTGCAACATCACAACCACGTCAGACAACCGCATCACATCCAGTAACATGAAGTAGTTGAGTAGGGCCATGACATCAACACTGGCAGCTTCCATCTTCCTGCGTACCTGGCCACTGGTGCAATCACGTAGTCGCACACTGGCCCCAGGAACGCATCTGCAACATCACAACCACGTCAGACAACCGCATCACATCCAGTAACATGAAGTAGTTGAGTAGGGCCATGACATCAGCACTGGCAGCTTCCATCTTCCTGCGTACCTGGCCACTGGTGCGATCACGTAGTCGCACACTGGCCCCAGGAACGCATCTGCAACATCACAACCACGTTAGACAACCATATCTCATCTCGTAACATGAAGTAGTTGAGTAGGGCCATGACATCAGCACTGGCAGCTTCCATCTTCCCGCGTACCTGGCCACTGGTGCAATCACGTAGTCGCACACTGGCCCCAGGAACGCATCTGCAACATCACAACCACGTCAGACAACCGCATCACATCCAGTAACATGAAGTAGTTGAGTAGGGCCATGACATCAGCACTGGCAGCTTCCATCTTCCTGCGTACCTGGCCACTGGTGCAATCACGTAGTCGCACACTGGCCCCAGGAACGCATCTGCAACATCACAACCACGTCAGACAACCGCATCACATCCAGTAACATGAAGTAGTTGAGTAGGGCCATGACATCAACACTGACAGCTTCCATCTTCCCGCGTACCTGGCCACTGGTGCAATCACGTAGTCGCACACTGGCCCCAGGAACGCATCTGCAACATCACAACCACGTCAGACAACCGCATCACATCCAGTAACATGAAGTAGTTGAGTAGGGCCATGACATCAGCACTGGCAGCTTCCATCTTCCTGCGTACCTGGCCACTGGTGCGATCACGTAGCCGCACACTGGCCCCAGGGACGCATCTGCAACATCACAACCACGTCAGACAACCGCATCACATCCAGTAACATGAAGTGGTTGAGTAGGGCCATGACATCAGCACTGGCAGCTTCCATCTTCCTGCGTACCTGGCCACTGGTGCAATCACGTAGTCGCACACTGGCCCCAGGGACGCATCTGCAACATCACATCACATAGCTTTACATGAAGGTTTTGAGTGGGGCCATCGCATCAGCACTGACAGCTTCCATCGGCTCTTTTCCATGGCCACTGGTGCGATCACGTAGTCGCACACTGGTCCTATGAACGCATCTTCGACATTTAGAGAAGCATATTAGGCAACTGCATCACCTCCAGAGACATGAAGCCTCACATCAAAGTTGGCAGACATCGACTGCGTACCTCGTAACCTTGTCCTTGGTGAGATTATGTAGTCGCAAACGGTAATCAGGAACGGATTTGGAAAGTTAAAATATTATGTTACTGTCTAGTGTAGTAAACTCAGTCAGGAAAAAGGAAATCATTTTCTTTCAAAAGATTCCTATGGCTCCCTGATTCCCTGATCTTCCTCCGAAAACTCCCCAGAAATTCCCAATGGGGAGCATGCAAAAAATGGAGAGTTTTCCCGGTAGGAAAGAAATAAAGTTTGATACTAAGCATAGTAAATTTAAGTACGTTCCAAAATGTTTAATTATAGAAAACTAAAGATCGCAAATAAAAGAATGCGATACGGTAACCTAATCTCAGTATGACGGTCGGAAGAAAATTACACATGTTCTAAATTTAGATTAAAATTATATCATACAAATTTTAAATTACAATAATTTTCGACATATATGTAATCTTTAGAGGTCTGGTTTGGGGCTTTAGACTAAGAAATAATTTTCAGGCCTTCCTCTTTTGCACGTCCATGTACAGGGGTGGTTCAAGAGTAGTATGCTAACCAATATGTCAAGCTATCGGAATTTTCCAATTTAATTGCAATAACAAATAGGTGCCGCAAACTGGCCTCTAAAAAGAGCAAATATTTCAAAGAGTATTTCACTTTAAAAATGTTAGCATAAAATTTGATCTTTATTCAAAGTTTGATGGGCTGCCATTTTCAACTCAGGTGCATTATTACTGCGCTTTTTATCAGTCACAAATTTGCCCCGGCCCCAAAAATGGGGTATTTTGGGGGCAGCTCCAAATTTTCAAATGTAAACCGCTATTTAGTGACCCTCATTTTAAACGGTTTGACAAGAGAAATTAAATGGCGCAAAGCGGTGGTCGATATCTCTCCCCTAATCAAATGGCAGAGATTTTAAAACTTGAGATGGGTTGATTGACATTCGTTAAAATTAAATCGGCAATAGCTATTTTCGGGTTAAGAATTGTTAGAATTATTTTGAATTGAACCTACCAGTCCATTTCTACTAGTATACAGTTGTTTGAGCAAATGTTATGCCTTTACGTTTCGTGATATAGGGTGTCCCGCTTCGACTTTCTCAAACTTTACCAGGTTATTCAGCAATCAAAAATAAACAAAAAAGTTCACGTGAACATATATCCTAAAATGATTCGTTAAGCCGCTATCCGACATTTTTTATACTTATTAATTTTTATTTCAGTAACAGTTGGTTGTATCGAGTCCATATGGCAAGAACCTTCACCACACCAATGTTAATTTTCGGGAAACAAATAAAATTGTTTGATGTGTACACATTGGAAAAAGATATACTTTTATGTAAAGCTGGACACCCTGTATATTTTTTCTCAGCATGAATATGCTGAAAGCATTTTGAGGAGACTCAGTAGGAAAGATAATGGTCAAGACAAAACGGGAAACTTAAATTAACTACTTAAACTAACTACTTAAATTAACTATTTTAAGTTAACTATTAGTTAAGCTGATTGTACAAAATGTATTTAATGGCAAATAAAGTCTTATTGAGTCTTATTCTTAACTCACAGTTTAGTTTAATTTATTTAAAATATTTAATTTCAAAGTCATTTATTTTTGGAAATGTATTTATGAGTATGGTATTGAAAACCATAATTCGCATTAAATCAAAATATAAATGCATGAATCCCATGATCTTGCGTGTCTGACACGCGAAGACTCGGCATCAACGCTCGCTCCGAACGACTCGTCTAACGACCCGAAGCTAATAGCCAACATTAACATCATAAGTACGCTTTCACTTTTTATCAGTTAAGCCATTATTTATTACAAGTACTTCCTTTTACTCAGTGGCCCATAAAATAATGGGTAGTATCATTTAAAATTGTTACTATAAAATTTAAGGGGTTTCGAACTTAATCCAGTCAATAGGCAGTCTTGAAAACTTTTAATAAAATTAAAAAAAACTGTAAATTATTTTCCATATTTAACAGATAAGTTGTAAGTTCATATGTCTGAACTGACATAAAATGCTTTGATGACATTAATTTACTGTTTCTAAAGATGTCAGACAGTTTAAGGTAATAATATCATGAGTTTGTATTTAACTTCCAGTTTAATAGAAATTGTCTTACAATTTCACTATGCAAGCTTCCACAAGGCACTGGCTGACAATTAGAATAGGCTAGAGAAATCTGAAGGAATCAGTACACCTCAAGCAATGATTTGAAGCCAAAAGTCATCCATAGCATTGTTGTCCATGGTGTCCACGCGTCTACAACACACTCGCTAGACATGACCTTGGCTAGAAGAGATGGATTGGATCAGCTGAGACTTTGATCTACGTCGTCTTCCACACAATCTGGGGAACTCACTTCAAGGAGTTGAGTATTTTAAAGTATATGACAGGCAGGAACTACGTGTCTAGAAGAGCCATTGGAAGCGATATCTAGAAGAAGGTGACATGACCACCAACATTGTGACTCTCAAGCTACCAAAGATTAATTTATATTTACAATTTTTACAAGCCTTTCCTACTTCGTGCACCACCGGTGGCGACCACAAGTTTGGATGAGACCCACATATTTTGGTAAGAGGACATATAACGTAGGTGCTCTGTTCGCCAACCACCTGAAGAAAAAGAAAACTGCTTTCTCTCAGTCAGCGGATACGCCCATTGTTCTTCTTCTACTCAAAATAATTCAGTCATCTGATCAACGTACTGAGCAAGAAAATGATCATTGGTCACGTTAACTGGAAGAAAATGCAATTTCTTTCAACTTTTAATTCTAAAATAATATTGCATTCCTTTATCAAATCTTCCACCATTTTGCATTCAACCTCAAATAAACTGCTATCGTTTTCTACCCAGCTCAAATCGGAATCCTTTTAAACTTTCAACTAATGTTTTATATTATATTCCACATCTAAACAAATCAGCGATAGTTTGAAAAATAAACAATGTTCCATTGTGAAATAATACACAAAGATTCCAAAACAAGACTATAAAGAACAATCCTTGCAAACAACGGAATGCAACGTAATGACCAAGTCCGTAATTAAGTGCAATGGTGTGTAAATTTAACATGAACTTCAATGTAAACTATCACTAGCATCCCTTATTCAATTAATTATGTTTCAACGTCAAATATTGTTCAAATATATTTGTTGTTAATTATTTTACTTCTAAGGCTTATTCCTTTTTTTCATTTCCCCATTTTGACCATTTAAGTAAATTATTACTAATATATTGTTTCCTTTTGACTCAGAATAAGAGTCTATTCCTTTGCCCATATATATTTAACTTTTCCTCCAACCTAGGGCCATATCAAACATCATGAGTTTGTAAAATAATATTTAAAATAAACAATGCTACGTAAATAAACAATGCTACGTATAGTAATAAAATTCTGACTTTACCTTAAATTAATTAGTATAATTTTCTTCCAAAGATGTGCTTGAATATTAAATTAAATGATTTATGGAAAGCGGAAACAAAGTTATAATCTGACAGCTACCGCCCTAAATAATTCTTGTGGGATCTAGCTGGCGTATATTACATTTTGTAATGTATGAGTTGGCATATTAGTTAAATCGAGTCCATGTCAACTTAAAACGCTCATTAGAAAATACGTTTTAGCAATATTAAGGTTTGATAAATAATAAATTTAACATTTTGGTCATTATTCTGTACATAATTTGAAACCTTGTTGTTCCTAAGCTATAATCGCTGAAAAAACAAAACCATACTTTCAGTCACAAATGTTTTAGAAAGCGGCCCTTTTTAAGTTTTTAAAGATATTTAAATAGTTAGTTATGTTAAACATAACAAATGTAACCTTGGAAAAACAATCCACCTCATTAACAACAATCCAATCAACGAATCAAAAACAAATTCAAACACGTGTTAAATATATACTATTACGTGTTAAAAATGTATATGGTTAAAGGACTAGACTCTTATTCTGAGACAAAAGGTAACAATATATTTAAAATGATTCATTTAATTGGTCAAAATGGTAAAGGAAAATAGGAAAAAGACTTAGAAGTAAAATAACATCTTTGTTGAGAAACATGACTACATGATTCCACCGTAAACTATGCAGAAACGTATAAACTTGTCATCGATTTAAAATTAATCACTTACACATAAATTAAAACTAAATTAAGTGTCCTTTTTAAAAGTAGTAAGAGAAAAATTTAAGCAAACAATAGAACAATTAAGAAACAAACGAAAGAAATAATTCGTCTATGTCATTTAAACTTTTCCTTCAGACATTGACTAGCTCTGTATGACTTTTAGGCTATCGAGAGTTTAAACCTTATTGTGAAAGTAAAATATCAGAAAGAGATTTATTACTACAGAAAATTGGAATGAAATTCAAATCCACTTAAACAAATATTTTCAACCTAAAATTTTTTAACAAAGTAGTTAAAGAAAAAAGTATTTTATTTTTAATAAAATAATCTTCTAACAGTACAAACATTGTGTGTCTTTCATAACGTTTTAACAATAAAACAAGGTTGAAACGACAGCGACAAATTGAGTCTTGGAATAACATTAAACTGCCGCTTCGGAGGAAGAGGAAATTCCTCACAAGTTTGGAAACATGCTTTTTTATATAAATGTAATACTTTATTATATTTTAGTGTATGTAATTTAATGTTTTATGTAATGTCAAGTGGATTAAACCGAGTTATTCATCCAATCAAATCATTGCACATCTTAAATTGTACATCGATGATTAAGCATGTACTCATCTTTCGAAATACGAAATATGCTAAATTATGCTCTATGTTTTGTTGTTTAGTGTCATTAAACAATATTTTTTTGTTAACTTCGTATAAATTACTACCGTAAGATTTGCATCCGCTCATGTAATACTTAATTATTTTAGCCATATAGCATAAAACTGATATAATTGAATTTTACCGGATGTACACATCGCCTTAGGGATGAATTGTATTACGGTTTAGAGGAAATCATGTGAACATGCACCTTTTATCTTAATCAAAAAGGTAAAAATTTGTATAAAGCATTAATAACTTGTAACATGATTTTGAATAAAACAAAATATTTCAAAATAAGTTTGAGTAACCCTAGTAAGTTAATATGAAGGGTTTTTGTTTTTAAGGCTGCGGTCTACCTCAGCCAAAACAACAACAATGCCGAATGCCGCCCCGCGGCCGTAGCCCTAGGCGAGTTTGATGGCTGCAGAAGTTTACGGAGATCGTGTTTCAGAATTAATCGATTAAGATAGAGATTGGCTGTTAACTTTTTCTAAAAGTAGAAAAAAGGATCTAGTCGGCTATCTTTTTAGAATTTTTTAATAAAATTTCTAATTTCAGTAATAACTGTCTAAAATCATCTGTTTTTTAGTTTTGTAAATGCAGAGGTTTACGGGGATCGTGTTTCAGAATTAACCGATTAAGATAGAGATTGGCTGTTAACTTTTTCTAAAAGTAGAAAAAAGGATCTAGTCGGCTATCTTTTTAGAATTTTAAAATAAAATTTCTAATTTCAGCTATATAACTGTCTAAAATCATCTGTTTTTTCTTGATTTTTAACTAAAGTTTTCTATTGGTTTTAATGAACTAACTACAAAAGTGTAACAGAGGTAAATTAGTACCGTTATTCTTCTTTAATATGACACCCTTTTTATAGCTCCAGGCTTCATTTAGCAGAAGATAACACGATTCTAAAAAACCCTTGCATTTGGGTGCGCGCCAGGGGTAGACCGGGGTGGTCCCAGGCTCCGGTCTACCCCTGGCGCGCACCCAAATGCAAGGGTTTTTTAGAATCGTGTTATCTTCTGCAAAATGAAGCCTAGAGCTATAAATATGGTGTCATATTAAGGAAGAATAACGGTACTAATTTCCCTCTGTTACACTTTTGTAGTTAGTTCATTAAAACCAATAGAAAACTTCAGTTAAAAATCGAGAAAAAACAGATGATTTTATTAAAATCCATGTTGTATAGCCCAGGAGCCGTAATATAACTAAATAAGGATTTACCTTTCGTCAATAAGCTCCAAATGGTGTAACTTTATGTTACGGCCGTTTCGGCATTACAATGCCATCCTCAGACACACACAAGTTCAGCTGCAGTAGCCTCGTCATACGTTAAAAAATAAATAAAACACATAACACACGAACAAACAAATTGATATTGTAATGCCGAAACGGCCGTAACATAAAGTTACACCATTTGGAGCTTATTGACGAAATGATAATTTTAAATGATTTTAGACAGTTATAGCTGAAATTAGAAATTTTATTTTAAAATTCTAAAAAGATAGCCGACTAGATCCTTTTTTCTACTTTAAAAAAAGTTAACAGCCAATCTCTTTCTTAAGAGGTTAGTTTTAAAACACGATCCCCATAAACCTCTGCATTTACAAAACTAAAAATCAGATGATTTTAGACAGTTATTACTGAAATTAGAAATTTTATTAAAAAATTCTAAAAAGATAGCCGACTAGATCCTTTTTTCTACTTTTAGTAAAAGTTAACAGCCAATCTCTATCTTAATCGATTAATTCTGAAACACGATCCCCGTAAACCTCTGTAGCCATCAAACTCGCCTAGCGCTACGGCCGCGAGGCGGCATTCGGCATTGTTGTTGTTTTGGCTGGGGTAGACCGCAGCCTTAAATTGCAATTTAAATTAGAGAAACTTTTGGAAAAGTTAGTGATAATTTTATTTAGATTCATATAGCTGTGAGTTCGGCAATAGGGCCGCGCTGGACTTTGTTCAATTAATTGGTGATATAAATTGTTGGGTTTGGTGTCCTAAATAAACTGTCCAATAATTGCATACTGAATTAAAAAACATCTTAATCGAAAATAGTTAACAGGAACAAGATTTATTAACATATATTTATTATTTAACTAATTATTACGAATTATGGGTTTTTAACAATCAGTAACTATGATTATAGTTTAAGTTAAAAATTAATTGATTTTGAGTGGGCTTTCCTGGAGGTTTTATGTGTATTTCTCACTTCTGAGTACAGTGAACCTAAATTAATTCTGTCAAATTACTGTATTGAACTAATACACATTAACAATCAATTCAAAATTGCAATTTGATAGACAATCTTTTCAAAACTTCAAGAATTTGTTAGGTACCTTACATAACATTAAAAAATGGTGAACCTCCGTTAATATAAAATGTGTTTTAATATGATGTATAAATATTTGACATGGCATATATTTCTTATTAATAGATTGTTCTATTAAAAGAGCAAGGTGTCCAGTCTATGAATACCGCTTCGTACTGCCAAGAGTGAAACCGAAAGAAAGAAGAAACAGGGTCTTGAAAACTCTGATCGCATAGTGAAGCACTTTGAAGCATGATCACCGGATGTGGACGAGTTAATGATGAGGTAGGGTCCCTGTGGGGCCTAGTTATACCACAGGTGGCCAGAACTCGGGGAAGCTATCAAAAGCCTCCACCAGAAAACAAAAAGAAATCTATTTAACGTCTGCTCTTGACAAGCCAAATTTAATTAATTACTGGTATAAGTAACGTCACCTCTCATCTCACAGACGGCCTTACCAAACCCCATTCCCTATCACGACTATTACTGCTTATCAACATCATTGCAAAATAGGTATGAAAATAAAATTTTGGCTTACACGCACTAATGATTTAATTATTTACATCAATAAAAATTGAGTGATGGATGGTGGTTTGTATACTTGATCAAATTATGACTTTTTAAAACTTCATCCAATTACTTTTGTTATTCTTGATTATGTCAGTAATCATTGTCTCATATCATACATTCATCATTTTATGCAGTCATTAAATTATAAATTTAATTTATTATTTGAGTGCAGCTGGAAAGTGTACATCATTTTGTGGATAGAGGATTGATGTTATGTGATAATTGCCTGAAGTAAAATTTTAATATATATGTAAATTTTGTACCCCGTTTTACTAACCCACTGGCCAATGTCGTACAAAACTAACCTTTAATATTGTTTTAACATTACTTCTTTAGAACTGACAAAAGGGTTTCATCATTTAACAAGAGAGTTGAGTCTTCAACCATGATATGTTAATTTTTATTATTGTATTTTACTTTCTCTAGTAGTTTGGGTGAATGAGTATTGTTTGTAGCAAGACACAAATCAAAAAGCATAACATCCTCCGACTCTACAGTTAGGCGAAATGAAAGGAAAATGGTCCTCAACTTTATATAAGCAAATACTTGTGATGATAGACGCCTCATAAACAACGATAAAATCATATTATTAGACAATTTAAAAATTTATTTGAAAACTAAAATATAACTCCCATAAAAAGAGATTCTACTAGAAACAATATTAATGAATATTTTGCATGGTGGTGTATCATACACCATAATGTGGAAGTGATAATAATATTAAACATACAAATATTTTTTGATAGTTCTACACCAGTTGCCAATGTTCACAAGTGGCTGAAAACGCACGCAAAATTGTTAAAACTTTCAAACAACATTGGACCGATTTCAATGGAAGGGTGTGTCGGAACACTAACATTTTAACTTCTGGTTTTCCAAAGGCAAATGAAACTGTTGTTAGCTCTACAAAATGCAACAAATACATCAATAGGATTTTAAAAGCCCAAATCAAACGTAAACAATCGATTAACAAACATCCAAATATTTTTATTATGCTACATTTATAACCAATAATAGAACAACTTTTCTGATACACCTCGATAATTGAAAGAGAACATTGAAACTGAAGAGAGCCCTAAAATGTGCACCACTTGACAGGAGCATTGTTGGACATGCCAAAGGCCAGACCGCAACAGGTAGGTTTCCCTCCTTTGGGCGGACTATCCTTTGACTGGGACGGTGGCCACGTCCTGTAATCTAGCTACTTGGAGGTCACGAATTGTGGATAGTTATGAGCGATGGCTTGTGGATGCGATATTCCCTGGTGGGGATTAACGTCCGCACTAGTGAGTACTAGTTCATCCATAAGTACCATCCTCATAATTAGACCAATTCGTATATGGGAGGTTGAAATTGTGGTTCGGATCCCACGTTAAACTGTAGGTCCCTAGATACCATTGGCTGTTGGGCTATGAATTAACAGATTTCAGATTCCAACAAATAATACGTGTTTTACCACACTGGGAGATTCCCTGTCGACGTCGAAAGTTTCGTTGACAGATGCCCGCTAAGCAGTATAACATGAATCTCTGTACTGTATTGTAACATTTATCTTATTATTTGGTTAAAAAGTACCTAGTAGAGTTATTAAATAGACTTTATCCTGTCTGTCAACCAGTTTTTGCAACAGATTTGGTACCAACCGTTTTTTAACTAGTTGTATTGATATATTAATAATATCTCATTAAGGCTATAAATAATATTAATACATTATTCAGATTTTTAGCTCAACCGTGATATTGCGTGTTGAATTAGTTTTGCATTATGGTGTTCATAAAGCAACAATGTAGCTAAAAACGAACAGTTTATTGATAAACAGTTCGATGATAAAGCATTAATACATATTTAAGATGTTATTTCAGATTTCAGATTTTTTAACTTTCTGTCATTAAAATATGCCGTTATAAGCATTCAAATCGTCTGACATATCAATGTCTGGAATACGATCTGGAATTTCATTAGTTCGGTGTAGAAGGGCTCATGACTTAAAATTTCGTAATTCCTACGATAGGTTCTTCATAACACAAGATATTAATTTTTTTATATTTTACAGGTTTTTTTTACATTTGAATACAACTTTATCAAAAAGATAAATAGTCTTTGAATATCGTCTAAGAATGTGTCTTTACAATTGTCTTTTCCACTATTAATGAAATAGCAATGAAAAATAAAATTTTGTCTTGGGTAATTGCAATTGAAAGGGAGGTTTAAGTTAAATTCATATTCGAAGTAGTTAGTTGATCATGACTGACTGACCTTTCTAAAATAATTATTAGTATTTAATCTCCTCCATAAATTTCCTTCCTTTATTTTAAAATCTATTTGCAATGAAATTACTCATAATTTACGTAAAACACGATAACCTCTTTGAATGGTTTGGAAGTCGCAAAAGTACATTTCGTGGCATACCATTGTCAACTGTTCTAACCTCAACTTATGAATAAACAAATTCATATATAAATTTAAATTGTACTTCTGGACGTTTTATTTCAAAATAAAGTTATATACACTATACAGTGTGATTGAAAACTCCCGGAACGGTGAAATATTTTTTTTTCCATTATAGATAAAGTAATGAAACTTGGTATACCAATAATAGCTATAAATATCTACTCTTTTAAGCTATCATCAATTTCTTATCCCTTAAGGGGGACGGCCTACGAGGAGTCAGTCAAAATTCTTAAATAGCAGAAGAATGGGTTAAGGAAGGTGTATTTAAGAATTTTGACTGACTCCTCGTAGGCTGTCCCTTTAAGGGATAAAAAAAAGTGATAACAGCTTAGAAGAGTAGATACTTATAGCTATTCTTGATATGCCAAGTTTCATTACTTTATCTATAATAGTAAAAAATATATTTCACAGTTCCGGGACTTTTCAATCACACTGTATGTGGTTATATGCGGTTAACTCTTAGTAAATATTTACAAATTGAACGAACGGTTTCGACAGCTCTTTGGTCGGACATGTTACTGAGAGTTTCACAAAAATAGATCCAAAATATGGTTATTAGAATGAAATGTGCTATTTGTGTGTTTAATGACGTTTACAGAGCTAGAAAACAGCTTAATTATTTGACCTTCATAAAACTAGGTATCTAGATTCTGATTTACGTCTATACGTCATATTCACTTCATACTTTTTTTCATAAATTACTTTAGAACCCTCAAAGATCCTTAAAATGCGAAAAAAAACTTCTCAAAGACGGTAGCGACGAATTATCATAGTTATTAATAATTCAAATAACAATATTGCTGTTTCAAGTGTTTAATACTTTGAATGAAGTAACACTAGCTGTGTATCTGGGAGAGCTTGGGGTCATTCGATGTACTGTGATAAACATAAGTGTAAAGGGTGGGAATAGCCATAAACAAATTTTACAATAATTGGGTGACAGTTAAATATATAACGACCAACTGAGGTGAGTCCGTGACAGTTCAAGGCATAATGCAGTGATTATTTTTTATTCATTAGCAATGATCTATTTATTCCGTTTTCAAGAAGTGAATGGGCTGAATTTAAGAAACTTTTTAGGAAAAAAATTAAGTGTTTCGCAATTGAATAAAGCTACGTATTAATATTAACTCGTGAGCGATATTATAAAATATCAAATTAAAACCGTGGTTACTTTCAATCTTTGATAGCCACAAACTTTCCGATAAAAGTTTTATTACATTGAAGGTAATGAAAAGTGAAGCCAATAAATATCAGGGAGGAAGCACTTAGAGAAGCCGGCGTCCGTTGGCATTGTTAATAAATCTGTTTCATTTCTTCCTGGGATCCCCTCTCAAATCCTATTGGTCCATTAAAAACTACATAATTTTCTATTTACTTACAGAGCTAAGATGGGTACTTCATTTATTAACTATACAGTGTGTTCATTTTTTTAGGGCCACCATTAGGATCTCGTAAACCGTAAGAGATACAAGGAAGGTTAAATTAGCAAAATTGTGCGTAATAATGAGATGAATAAAATGGTGAAAAAACATTTAAGGTATTCCATCTAATTCGTTCGCTACGCTCGAAAAACCATTTTTGCCCTAAAACTAAAATTGCACATAACTCGCTTATTTTTCAAGTTTAAAAAAATTTTTGGGATGAAAGTTGCTTCAAATTTTGCGTAGAATTTAATAAAGTGCATGAAAATTTTATAAAATTTTTCATTTTTTATAAACGTTAGTCAAGTTTAAAATTTGTAATACACACATGGTTATTTTTCTCATTCATGTGATAGACCTTTTTTTCCTGATTACAAAAATACCACACATGTGGCATTTTAATCATTAAATATCGTATTTATCAAACAAAATGTTAATTTTACGTCATTATTTTACATATGATGTATACTGGCTTTATCTTACAACAATACGTTGCGGAACAGCTGATTCCTACAGAACCTCTCGTTTATTAAAAACAGCTGATTCACCGGAAACAGCAACAATGGAGGCAAATCAGCTGAGATGTTTACAATAAAATTGTAACTCAATGTTGTATTCCTGCATGAAATGGTCCACTCAAAACCAGTTTTTAATAATGTGTTTTTCCGTGAATAATATGTAACATTTATCGTGAATTTTTAATATTTATCGTGCTCATTACAAACATTGTAAGAAATAAGTATTTAAGTTCCTTTTAACATCTTTGTATAGTTTTAGTTTCATAGTAATCAGTATTTTAGTTCAGTATTTTTTAATCATGCCTACTTTTAAGTTTTCTTATGAAGAAAAAGTAGACATGTTTTCAGTTCATATGAAGGACAATAAAAACACTGCTAAAGCTGCTAAAGATTACTTAACCGGATATCCTGAACGAAACCAGCCTAATCGCACTTTTTTTCAAAAAAATAGAAAACAATTAATTTAAGACTGTACGGCTCTTTTGAAAAAAGAAAATATTCTTTTTTAATTAAGCATAACGAAGACAAGGAAGTAGCTGTATTGGCATATGTATCACAGCATAACAGGACATCCGTAAGGGAAGTGGCGAAGGAATGTTCAACATCTGTTGGCACAGCGCACAGCATAATGAAGGGCCATAAGCTTCACCCCTACGTGCCAAGGCCAGTACAGACCTTACACCCAGGAGATAGTGCAAGAAGAATACAGTTTTGTAGGTACGTAATTTGTAATTTATTATATCAACTCTTTTAGTTACGCATAGATTAAATGTCAAATGATAACTGTCTAATGGAAAGGTTTGATAAATTCCTAATGTCCCCTCAGCTAACTTTTTTTGGATGTATTTTTATCGTTAAAGCATATTATAAAAAATAATTATTTTTCATGATTATTAATTAAAAATAATTAAAAAACATGATTATTTCTACTATAAAAACTTAGATGTTAAATTAACTGATTGAGTATAAATTATAATTTATACTCAATCAGTAAATTAACTAATTGACAGTAAATTAACTGATTGAGTATAAATTATAATTTATACTCAATCAGTTAATTTAACATCTAAGTTTTTATAGTAGAAACAATCATGATTTTTGGGCCTTACTTCTTAAAGTTCCTGAAATGAAATAGTTCAGAGTAGATACAGAAAATGTACTAACTTAGAAACTGTTGTGAAAGACTATAAAAACAACAACATTTAGATTTGAACGGTTTAATCCTAATTGTTATTATAGACTATAAAATGAACAATTTGGCAAAAGTAGATGAATGAAAATTGTAGTTGTGGTCGATTTTTATTTTGGTGGTTGAAATTAGAATGTTTAATCTAACTAGGTACTACATCAAATTTATGTTTCAGGTGGATTCTGCGACAGGCAAGATGGGAACCTGGCTTCTTGGGGAAAATACTATGGACGGATGAAAGCAATTTTTGTAATAATAAAATGTATAATAGAAGGCATATCCATTATTGGTGCAAGGAAAACCCTCATATTGTGTATGCACGCGACAATCAAAGAAGATTTTCAGTAGAAGTGTGGTGTGGGGTTGTGGGGTGTCATGTCTTAGGACCTATTTTTATGAGGGAAATTTAACTGGCAATCAGTATCTGCAGATGCTGCAAAACGAAATTGCTGATTTGATGGACGACCTTCCCTTAGATATAAGAATCAATTTGTTTTTCCAGCAAGACGGTGCGCCCCCCCACAACAAGAATGTTGTGAGGAACTTTTTAAACAATTTGTACGGTGACCGTTGGATGGGGACAAATGGGCCTGTAAGGTGGCCGGCAAGGTCACCAGACCTTACCCCCCTTGATTTTTTCATTTGGGGACATGTAAAGAACCTTGTGTACAATCCCTCCCCACCAGACATTGTCAAAGACCTTAGGAACCGAATTTTGAATTCCTTTTTAAGTATCAAGAGACAGTCCCTAGTGAAAGCTACCAACTCTTTAAAAAAGAGAGCAAAGCTGTGTATAAGGAAAGGTGGACATCAATTCGAACAATTTTTGTAAATAGGATATGTAAATAGGATCAATGTTTGTAAATGTTTCAATCATTTAACATTTTAGATTTTAAAAAATGAATGAATTGATGTTTAGGAAAGTAGCGATAACAAACTTAAACAAGATCTACAGTACCGAATAGCAATATTGTGTAAATATTGGCAATCTTTTTAAGTGATTAAAAAATAAACAATTAATGAAATATCCGTCCTTTTCTCTAATTAGTATTGGGATCATTAATTAATTCATGGTTAACATTTTAAAATTACAATTAAATTGAAAAAGTGGATATAATGAATTTTTGTATCATAAAAAGTAATATCAGTGCCTTTATTTGTTTAACAGCTGATTATCCGGTATTGTTGCGGTTTCCGGTGAATCAGCTGTTTCTAATAAACGGGAGGTTCTGTAGGAATCAGCTGTTCCGCAACGTATTGTTGTAAGATAAAGTCAGGATACATCATATGTAAAATAATGACGTAAAATTAACATTTTGTTTGATAAATACGATATTTAATGATTAAAATGCCACATGTGTGGTATTTTTGTAATCAGGAAAAAAAGGTCTATCACATGAATGAGAAAAATAACCATGTGTGTATTACAAATTTTAAACTTGACTAACGTTTATAAAAAATGAAAAATTTTATAAAATTTTCATGCACTTTATTAAATTCTACGCAAAATTTGAAGCAACTTTCATCCCAAAAAAATTTTTTTTAACTTGAAAAATAAGCGAGTTATGTGCAATTTTAGTTTTAGGGCAAAAATGGTTTTTCGAGCGTAGCGAACGAATTAGATGGAATACCTTAAATGTTTTTTCACCATTTTATTCAGCTCATTATTACGCACAATTTTGCTAATTTAACCTTCCTTGTATCTCTTACGGTTTACGAGATCCTAATGGTGGCCCTAAAAAAATGAACACACTGTATATTCCAGGAACCTCACACTCAATTGTAAATTATTTATATAAATCTTATTGGTTAATTATAATTGATGTTTTTTTGCACGTTAGTATGTTTATATTTATTTTAGAGAGTTTTAGGCCCTCAGTCATTTGTTAGACTCTTTCTTTGTATGGTCCTTTTTATCAAGAAATAAAAATTAATGACGGTAATAAAACTAAATAAATAACGTTGCTACTGCTGCCATATTTCTAATTCGCAGATCAAACCCCTAATAAATTTACGAGTCTTCCAAATGTTTTCATTGGCCATTTCCGTATTAATATATTGAACAATGCTAAATTGTTTATCTAAACGTTAAATACTAAGTTATATGATATTTAATTTATCCAAACAACTATTTGTTTTACAAGTACTGTTCAACCCTTAATTGTCATTCTAATAGTTTCTAATAAACATACCCTTTTTCTGTTAGTTGTTTTATTTTACATGATGTACTTCATAGCTGGGGTGAAGAACTAAATTTGCAAACCTATCTATTTTGCTTCAGAAAGATATTGAGATTCTCTGACAACGACAAATTGAGATCTCGAACAGTTGTGTAAGGTGTTGCATCCGATCCACCGGATACATCATTTGTACTCAGAGACAGTCTGTATCCAGTTGTTACTACTGTTCTTGATTGGCTTAACAAATTGTATAATTCACAAGGGGGCAGTGCAAACCCAGAGATTTAAATTATTTGTCGTATTACTTCACCACCCATAAATTAGTTTCCATCTCAATTTTAGTCTTTCTACAAGGAGGCAGATGGGTTACATTTAGATTTCACATAAAAGGTATTTAAAATCAGTATTCCGTCCATTAGTATATAGGGAAAGTTCTATACTTAAATCGATAACTGATTTCAACAAGTAATATAATAAATACAAAAAAAATTATCAAATATATTTAATGAACGATACATAAATTTAACATGACATGTTTTCTCAAGAGATGTACCTAAAAAAGAGCATCAAAACCAGGGTAAATATATTCAGAGCTAATTTGGTGAGGTATATTTTTAATTATCCACAAAAGCTAGAAAATCTTTCAATGAATTAGACAAAATTCCAGAAATTTGCCCAAAGTAAAGTTTCATTGCCGGTATCATAAAAACCAATCTATAATACAAATAATACCCTAGAATATTCTCCATTAAGCGGAGTAGCCACAATACCGCAACACTAGTTTTTTGTTTGTTGTGGATCGGTATTATGTATATTTAATAAATTATTATGAAATAAATGTGTTTCATATAACATCTGTATCCAAAGGAAAAATTTAATACTAGTTATACTAGTTGCGAAGTTGACATTGAATAGGCTACATCAAATGAAGATGTCATGGTAAGTCTTTTGACTGTCCACTACGACAATTTCCCTTTCCTCATGATGTCACCCGGAGGACATGGAAATCACTAGCTGAGGAGCAGGAATAGACAGTTGGTTGGTTGGCCATTTAGAGGGCTGACCGGAAAGTCTGTTTAAGCCTGCCAATCAGTTGACACAGAATCACGGGAGTTGGCCCTCTGAGTAGACAATGTACCGTCTGCTGCCCCATTTCTCTTTCTTCCGGGGGTTTGCGCAAATTCCCAATAGAGGCAGACGGGCAGCGGTTCGACCGGATTCATCCACCAGCAACATAAACAACATAACTTTTGTGAGGTCTTCTATCATTTATGAGGTTTGTACCAAAAATACACCTCGTGTCACACGTAAGGTGTCTCAAATATATTAAGGATCAAAAATTTGTCCTAAAGAACTAAAATAGACCTATTTTAATTGAAAATATGTTTTAAGTAATTCGTCCATTTTCTAGTATATGAGACTTGAATTTCTCTGAAATAATACCATATTTACAATCAACCTGTCAAATATGCTGAAATTTTTTATATGCTACAAGACATATTTTTCAATTCTAGGTACTAAAAGTTAATAACAGTTTGAGTAATTACTCTTGAACTTATTATATATTTGCAGAATTCAATAAGACTGAGAAAGTTATAGAAATTCTAAGAGTTCTTTAGAAACTCGAAGTATTTCAACCTGTAGTTTCTTAAGTACTTCGAGTTCAAAAGGATGGTATCCCTGAGGAATTAGCAAACTCAGGACTCAAATTTCAACATTAAGGAAAATTAAAATATATTTATTGTTAGAAAAGTCTTTTTTATTCTGCAATTTACTACATATAACAGCAACTTAACTTATAAACTATAATTTCTAATATATGCTAATTTTCTCATGTTTACAAGGTTTTACTGTTATAATCCTCATATAACATTTTATCAAAATTTTTTTGAAAAAACGAATGACAGCAACCCTGACCGTTTGCTGGACCGATTTACATGCAAGGTATACCAAAACAAAGGTTAGCAAACGTATATGAGCAGGTTTTATTTTTATTTTGGAAATATTCATTTTAAATAGGTCAAAAATATAAAACATACTTTTCTTATCTAGATTTAACAAGGGGCAAACATTTTAAGCATATGAAAGTGAGCCTGACCAAATAATACATGCATGTATTATTTTTATTTGGAAATATTTATGTTAATTGGATTTGAAATGAAAATGAAAATTTTCTCATGCACATGAAACATTGGACGAAAATTCAAAGCTTTTGATAACGAGCCTGACCAAACTTCTGGACCAACGTGGTTGTTACTAAATGAAAGGTACACTGTCTGTATATCTGTCCGTTTTGCTTCCATTTCATTTATTACCCCAAGTAGTTTTATGAAAATGAAAATCTCATTAGGCAATTTTACATTTTATTTTTATTTATTTATAATTCAGAACATGACAAACTTTGGCCTCGATAAGTTACCTACTTATCATCGATGTCCAAATCTAACAAAAATTTAACAACATTTTATTACATATATTCATAAAACTAAACGTGGTGTGGCATAAGGCTGGCCTACCATTACTACATTATACAATGGCAAAATGCAATTACATGTATCTCTTAAAAACACCTGCCCAGTATCAATGCAAACTATTTTTAGAGTTTTAGAGTGGTAGCACTGCTCTCCCCACCAGATCGGGGAAAGCTCGTCGCGCCACCACGACCAGCTGTTTCCTGAATGAAAGATGAAGACTGACTGAACACAACATGAAATTGAAAAATTACTGAAAACTGGGATTTTTAATTACATGAGGCCTATTCCGAGTGAGAAGTCGAGTTCTATACCGATTTACATTCCGGTAGTGTTAAATGAAATGCAACCAACTCTATATTTGCCTATTCGTCTGAATATTTTAATATTCCTTCATTTAATATTTTAAAAATAGAATTCTTAACTTTTTCTACTCAATACTGTAATATTGTTTGTACCGGGCAGCTGAATGTAACAGCCTAGATTAGCTGATTATATCAAAGTAAATATTTTACTATCGTAACATGATTTGTTTATGTCGTAATTTACTTAATTTAAGTAGTTTAGTGGTGATTAAACTTGTAGAATTGTGTTTCTAAGTACATTAATAATTTTCAGATTCATTAAAAACTAATTTATTCAATATAGTCTCCTTATCGCAACAAAGCAAGAAAGCGGCGCTTTGCGCTACACGGGGTTAGTCTAGTATACTATGAAAAAGTTTTGACAGTTTCCAGAACTCATTTTAATAAACAAAATTTTTCAACGCTCGGAAAAATTATCTTCTATACATATTTAATAGGCGACATGTTTGTTGTAAAAGGAACTCCTCCTACAGTTTTCAACCAGATTTTTCCTACAGATTTTGGTTTCATTGGATAGAGCTTTGCTTGAAGTTGTTTCTAAAGTAAATTGGTAAATGTCCATCCAAGCGGAAGGGCCCTGCATGCCCTTAAAGTTCTATATTTCCCCATTAGAATAACATTGATAAGAAAATTAAAAGATTTTAAAGTTTAACAGCTGTAACAAGTGAACGCAGCACACTAGATAGAACATCTGTCTATTCATACCAAAGAAGTTATGTTAAATCACGGAGGATGCACTGATTAACGAACTGTATTAAACTAAAAAGGAATCCAAACAAAACTGCTCGATTTCGAGCAACAAGTACACTAGTGAGGTAAAATATGTTTCTGTAGAATGACAAACAAGAACACCAACATCTCTTTCATACAGTACAATATATATTTTTTTTAACCACTGTCTTGCCTCCCACAATGTAGTCCGTGATGACGATTATTGAGTTCAACAAGACAACATCGCCAACACACAACCATCTTGACAGAGATAAATTGAAACGTACCGCTACTCTGACACCGCAGGATGCCTACTGGGCCCGTTCATAAATTTGTAATAAAAATACTAAACAAAAAAAAAAAAAACAAATTCGACGGATTTATTTGCGATTTAAATATATTATAGGTGGTTAAATAGGTCAAATATGAATATAAAATAAAAACTAATCATAATATTTACTAATCATCGCCTTTGAAATCCGCTGACATAGTAGAAAGAAAAATTACAAAATAAGTAATATAAAGTAGAAGAAAAATCACCTTTTGATTTTTTATAATATGTATTTATATTTCAAAGATCAATTTCATCTCGGTCTTCGTTAAATTTGACTTTATTCACCTTCTCAGTAGTTATTTTTTACAATTACTAAAGTAATACTAGATTTGAAAAAAAAAAACTGAATGTTCAAACTGAAAACGGCAAATACAAATTAAGTACATTTACTGATTTATTTATCAAAGTAGAGTTGCCAACTTGCAGTTGCCGTTGCCACGGCATTGTCTGCAGTTTGTATCTGCGGAACTAACTTATCGAATAACAATCTCTGGGTAAAAAAGGCTCGGTTGTGTTACTACACCGATGGGAAGAGTTGTATGTAGTTAACAATATGCAGTATAAATTTATTATATAACTATAAGCTCTGCTTTAAACAAAGATTAAAACAATTATTTCTGAAATATTTTTGGGACAAAATTAGATACTTTTTATGTAACTTATTTTTTATTCAATAAACCAAGACAATAATTTAAACATAAACTGTTATGTTTTAAACCATTGATTTAATTGTATTAAGATTCTACTGGGATTCATTGTCGTCAACCGTTATACAAAAATTTTTTTTTAACATTTTAAATTAAAAAATTATAGAATCAAAGTGTTAGTCTCAATTACATTTCAGCTTTTTAAATATGCTTACTACTCAAAATCGAGCAATTTATTTTAATACAATACAAAAGTTACTTTTAGCTCTAAATCAATGACATCCTAACAATCCAATATTGTGAATCTCTTTAATCACCAAAACTACACGTACTTACAGCTGATTATTAACATATGTTTAAAATGTTTTATTCAATCCCAATGTTATTTAAATGGGAAACTTTGAGATTTCAATGGTGGATAGTGCCTTTATTTTCAGTCCGATTCTCATCAATTTTTGACGGAAACAACTACAGACCAAGCCCCCCTATCCAATGACACCAAAAAATTGAAAATCGGTTGAAAATTGTAGGAGGAGTTCTCAAGACAAAAAAAAAAAAACCCTTAGCGTATTAAATAAGTATAGATGTATAGTTTTAAACCAACATTCTAATATGATCAATAGTCACTCAAACTAAAGATGGTGATAAGTCGATTGTCTATGTGCACATAATAGCCTAGACATTTTTCTCTGACGATTTATTTTGATCAACCGACTAATTGATAGACTTTTTATAAGGGTTTAAAGGTAAGAGTTTGCTTAAAGACATCATTTGAGATCTTGAATTACATTTTTTTTATTTTATTGGTAAAATACCAACCAAAGACAGAGTTTTGACAGTATGGTGGCCTTCTGGAGCCTATACCTCACTGCGCGCGGCGCGTCGGTCGAGTTCTGTACGGCGGCGGTGACAGCGCACCTGTCTCCCAGCAACTCTAATTACTTCCAAATTAGTGCAAGGCGACTTGCCCAACTCAGATGATTATCATCTATATTAACTTGGCAGAGTAAACCCTTAACGATAAGATGTAAAAATACAGGGTGCCTCGTAAGCATTGGACCAAACTTTACCTTATTATTCAGAAAGTAAAAACGTGCAAATATTTAATTTGCTCTGGTCCCATCAGGATTAATTTAATCTTGCCTGTCTGTCTATGCGTTTTTCAAATTAATACATTGCATCGTTGAAATAATTTGAGTTAATAAATTGATACTTAGTCCAATTTTTACGTGTTTTAAAACCCAAAACACCCATTCGGATGAAATTTGACATTACTAAATTTTACGGATCCAAAATTACGGCCATTTTAAATAGAATTATACTAAAATTCACGAATAATTATTTCGGAACCATGAATGATAGGAAATAAAAATTCATCGGAATTTGTCTCTTAGTATATGTAATACTTGTGCCAATTTTCAATTAAGGAACCCAAGTCGTTCAAAATATGTAATGGGTTGTTTTAAAAATTACATACATACATGCAGACTGATGGAACACGATTGAAATAGGACCAATTTTTTATTGTAATATTTGCTAGTTTTTACCTTCTAAACAATTTGGTTAAGTTTGGTCCAGGGGGACACCCTGAACACGAACAGGTTTTGAACTGTAATCTTGTTAACCTTGTTTGTTCGTTGGTTGTTGTTGTGAAAAAGAATCATAGTAGGGCTCGATGAATATTTCTATTTTTAATATCTATATTCAATCTCATTTTAACAAAATAGAGCTCCGGACTAACTAATTATAACAATCAGTTCAACAAGTCTCGATCAGTTTATTTTTTTATTACATTATATTCTCTAGTAAGAGCTTGACCATGCAAACATATTTGTTTAAAGTGATTCGTCTAAATCTCTCTTGAGAAACACAAACAACCGGATAAACATTGTGCCATTGATTTAATTTTAAGGGACTTTTGATAGTAGAACGCTTGTCGCATCCCCGACTTTAAAGATAAAAAGTTCTTTTAAACTTCAATATTGCCATTGAAACTTCGAGAATACTGCATGGTTTCTTTTTGTCTCTAATAGGTCGGATAGCTTTTATCCTTTATAACAATTACAAGATGTTTCAAACTCAGTTTTAAAAACATGTTTATCAACAAATATTTATCATGGCAGACAAAAAAAAAAATTCCAAATTTTGCTCAACAAGCCTAAACTATCCTACAACTGCGTTTAGTGATTCATCCTTATACCAAATAAACCTAATTAATTCTGTATCAGTAAATTAGACTTTTGAGAAAGAATACAAATTTTAACTGAGAATATTTTTACAGCATTTTTGTCTTAACATTATTTACAAGTTCTTATGGCTGCATATACAATTCTAGCCATTTTAATAAGAGTTATATAATGTTTTATGTTTATTTATTGGAATGGCTAGAATAGAGATGTAAAATCTTGCAACTCATTTCCAGACAACAATACTGTTGTTAAAATAATATAAAACAGCTGATCATAAACCGCTAATATTAAACAGCTGGTGATAAACAGATAGTAGAATTGTTGAGAAACCCCTAGGTTGCTATGTCTGGCCATAAAAAATTGCCTTATCTCGATTGTTTATCAAGCGGTTTTAATAATTTGAGCATTACGCGAATTTTTATAAGATTTATAAAGAATTTATCCGCATAAATATTTCACGAAATTGCTAGTTTTTGAGAAACTTAAGATCAAAAACCTTTAAATGCCGCCATTTTTAAATGGTAAAGAGTAGAAACTTCATACTGTAATGCAATCATAATATATATTCATATGCCATGTGTCCAGCTAGAAGTTGGTACCCCCAGAGGTTCAAAAGATATTAAATTACTTTAAAAAATACAGATAGACAGACAGATGAAAAACAAAGCACGAGACAAAATAAAATTATTTAAAATATTTAATTAAAAAAACATAAAAAAAATTTTGTACACAAAATAACGGATTAATAGATCACTAAAAGTATCAGTCCTGTCGCATTAATCAGATTTGTATGACATTTCAGGAGTTTGGATGTTTATATTCTGCTTTTAACGTGTTTGTTCTGTATTACTAAGTTTTACAACCAACAGCTGCAATAAAATTATTCTCGATGTTCACGACAAAAAAGACACACATTTTCATGACAAATTACGGACTAAAAAAGAACTTAAAGAGCTGCCCTAGCCCTTCTACATTAATCTCATATCGAAAACCTTATTATAAAACTTAGAACTAGCAAGAATGTGTCGCCTTTTCAAACACAAAAATTGATCCCCAAATAAAGGAAATGTGTTTTAAAAACAACTCAACGTTTTATATTGAAGAGTTTTTGGCTTGTTACTTTTACAGATAACACGTGTCTGGACGATATGCTGGCCAAAGAAAATATAATATAAATTGGCTGATATTGTTGTCACCTCTTTCAAAGGCAGTCCCTGAGGAAGGCGCTCGCAGACAGGTGTCAGCCCCGCCATTGTAAAGTGTGACAATCCTCGCATCCGCTCACGTTAACGGGGCCCGTGACAAATGATTACTTGCTGAGAAAAACTGAGCTGATCCATATTTTTTATTTCATGTTAACACTTTCAAATATGATTTTTCTTTTAATGTTTCTTTAAAACGGCCCGAGGGGGGCTTCGCCCCTACGTCCTTTTTCTAATATCCCCCATTTCACTAAATGATTTTTTTTTATTACACTTGATACATTATTAATGTAAACTCAAACCCGTTGCATAATAAGTTCATAACTACCCAGGAGTCACATTATGATACACATTCTAGCCTAAAGAGAGCTCGATGTTTGGCGGTAGTAGCGTTACAGTACAAATTCATAATTTTCATATCAGCTGATTGTTTAATTACGACCTCTTAACCTCTCCCTTCAAACCTAAAAAAATGTCGTCCATTGACTAAATTATGAACTGTATAGAAGCTTTAAATTTTATTTTATCATATCTAAAAGCAAACATACAGTCTTAGGTTGCTTTCTGTTTTAATTGAAATCATAATCAATATTACAGTTCAAGATTCTTCATTATGAGTGGCTAGATTGTTTTATTTTCCATTTCTACAAGGAACTCGACTATAATAAAAGTTCAACTTCTTCTTATCAGTTGAAGTTATAACCAAGTGAATCCTTGTTAAAGCTGAAGAGTAGAAAGAAATATTCATCGCAGTGCTAGATCTCTGAGCATTTGAACAACTAATTTAAAAACTTTCCCGTTGAAAGGAATTGCATGAGCCAAATTATTAATTTGTTTCAGTTTATTCATTGTTACAAAAACATTTAATAAAAAGTATATCATACTTTGGTAGTACGCATTTATAATGTTGGTAATCTAATAATATTGTACTATTTATCTAACATGACAGTAATGGGTTGACCGAGTCTTGCTCATTGGTCTAAATTCACTTTTGTTTTAGGGTCATGGTAATTACTTTAACACCAACAAACAATAAAAACCCCTAACAATCAGTTACAGATATTGTTTTTGGCTTCAGGACTTCAGTTTTTGGTTCCTTCCTATATACCTCCTCACTGTTAACAGCTGTTTCAAAAAGAAAGCTTAAAAGTAGTGTTCCATTATTTTTGTTTACCTTTTATTATTATTTCTGTACTAAAATGGCAACTCTTAAGACCAATGTAAAAATTACAATTTTAAAACTTAACTATAGACAAAATTCCATTTTCCACTGGGGTTAATGCTGTTTCCAAACTTATTTTTGGGCCAAAACACTCTTAAATGCAAAGTTTAAGCACAATATACTCGCTAGATTTCCACGACATTCCTCACATTATAGTATCGGACTCGCCTACGGCTCGATGGGGGCTCCGCCCCCATGCCCCCTTAGGGGTTTGCTTAAATTTGTAAAGTAATATAATGGCTCTAGTATTAATCAGGCTAATTCTACCAAGTACTGGACAGCCATGACAGTTAACAGAAGCGGCAAATACACACTACTCACAATTAATGGTAATAAGCTTTGAAAATTGCCCACGGCTCATGGTATAATCCCACTCCCTAGTTCCCCTTGATTCGTAAAAAAAATATAATGGGGTTGTGAAATATTAATGAACTCTGTAAATAGTCATCCTTAAAAATTGTTGTGTTAAAATTTTGGAGATACGATTATGATTGCACATGATTTAGGTAATAGGTGTATTCTGAAATTATAAAAGTGGAATAAAATTATAATTTGTGATGGAGGATCGCTGCTTGTAATAGAAGAAAAATAAGACAAAAGAAAGACATTTGTAATAAAAAATATTTAGTGTAGGCTATGATGCTTCAGTTTCGCCACAGGGTTGCCAAGAAATTCAGGAACCATATTTTACATTGTAAAGAAACTATGATAAATTAATCCTACAAAATCAGCAATGTACAACTTTAAATATTAAATATCATGGTTAAGAAAATTAATAAAAATAGAGCTCTCGTAGTATTTAATAAATCACAGGGTAATATTCAGTATAATAATGAAGTTACTAATGAAGTTACTTAATAATGAAGTTAATGAAGTACTTCCAGTTGTGTATCTGGTTCCAGTTAGGAAAGAAAAATACTCCGTCTAAACATGGCAGAACAGTTCACAGCCGAGCAATCGCACCACACTACAAGGGGAAACCCGAGAGATTCAACCCACAACGGGTAAAATCAAAGAAAGGTCAAGCAGAGCTGGCTTTACTGAACAAAACGCCAAAACAAGACGCACCACGAGAGACTCCCACACCGCGATCAGCGCCGAAGGTACTCACACTACCAAAACCGACGCTAACGGAGACAAACAAACAGCCTACTAGTCAAAGAAATGAGTCAATTATTTCAGAGGCTATATTCGGGCAAAACGTCACTGTCGTTCCAATCGCACCGAGACAACAGTTCGAAGAAAGCTACGCAGCAGTGCCGCAACTAGCGCTCGAGGTTTACCGAGAGTACGCTAAGAACGTGACGCAGATAGACAGAAAACTCATTAAAGAGGAAATGACATACTACTTCACTGCACTACTGTGGCTACGCCTGATTGACATCAAGGCAAAGAACGGACTAAACGCTCTCACACGTGAGGAGAAGACTCTCCACAAAGACACAAAAGACGAGTTCTACAACGTACCACAACCAATGTACGCATACCTTGCGTCAATAGGATCCATTGTCGACAAAATGGGAAAACGGACGTTCTTGCAGACGCCCACACTTCCAACTGCGAAAGCAGGAGGCTTTGGAGGCTATCACGCAGCCGAGGTAAACGTAGATACTCACAACTTGTTTGAAGAGATCCCAAGTCTAGGCATCGCTGGAGACATGTTGATGGCAGCCGCCACAGCAGACGACGAACCAGCCCGCAACTTCCGAGTTGCCTTCCCACAACACGCCACCTACTCAGACAACCTGCTGGGACAATTCCCAGTGATAGGTCCAAAACGAGTTGCATTGAATAGTTTTAAATTATGACAATAATTGAAGTAATCGAGACTTTAGGTGAGAGCACTGAATTGAGTAAGTTTAACGGACAAAGTGACAGCGAAAGAAATACATTTTAGTTTAATTAAATATGATTCAATGGGTTATTATAATATTTTCAGCCTGATAGGTAATCAGATATGTAAATCGTTTAAAAAGGAAAAGCGTCGGAATTGGGTAAACGATAGCGAAGGTAATGTCCCAGCTGAGAAAAGTTCAATCGTTCAATAACTTGATACGTTCAATTCAATCGTTTCCCAAACTAAAATCTCAGCCTGATTGGACAACAGCAAATAGAAAGACAGGGAAAACACACGAAGAAGAAGAAGACACACGAGAAGGGAAGACACACGTGTGGGACATCACTCTTCAAATTAAAACTGTGCCAGAAATATCAACTGAGTACTATATTCCATCTAGGGATCCAGATAGAGGGACAGCATACAAATAGTAAGAGTTATAGTTACTGTATTAGGTAATTTTTCGAGCGAAAACCTACAAGAAATTTTCCAGCATGAGTAAACTAAAAGTCTAGAAAACGTAATGAGACCTAAAATCTTTTCAGGCGTTACTGCCACAAAATCATTTACAGTACTAAAATAATATGTTAAAAATATTCGCACAAGCTTCGTATAGCTCACCATAATATAGATAAAATTAATAATATAAAATAATTGAAAAAATAAACTAGATAAAATAGATGAAAATCAATGAATAAATAAATGATTTCACAAAAACCAAAAATAGGAAAACATGAACAAACGGTTTGGAACCCGCCAAAGAAATTTTCCAGCATGAGTAAACTTCAAGCGTATATAAAATACAATATTACTATGATTACTGGCGAAAGTATTTAAAATATTAGTTACAAATTGCAAATCTACCTCTAGTAGTTGGAGGCCAAAGTATTAGGTCAGTAAGTAACAAACAATGTAAAACATCACTAAGTAACAAAATATTCAAAACAATCAGTTGAATAACAATCAATTGTAAAACAACCAGTTTCGCCTAACAGGCAAAATAAAAATACTTTATTCTGGCATTCATCACAATTATTTTTTATGTTTGGTACTTTTGTTGATATCGGTGCCGTCCAAGATATGTGCATGCGCAATATTGAAGGAACTAAATAATATTACAGTCGTTATTAAATGTAACGTCTACATTTGGTAAACCACCCACATAAATAAACAAGTTAACTTAAAAGCTGACTTTAGGGTAAAGTAGCAACAAAACGTTAAAGAATAACACATAATAAACAGAAAATACATAAATTGAATTTTTGTTAAAAATTGCATGTTGAAAGATAGGTCCATCGAAGTATCCTAAAAGGGGCTCAGTCACATGCACTCCAAATACATAGATACTGACTAATAAAATATATGGAATTTGCTAAAAGGGCCTCAGTCAGGGACCGAAGCCCTTCTAGAACGTGGGTTGGCATGAATGGGCACATGCTAAAAGGGCCTCAGTAGAAACAGGTTACTTATGAGAAAAATGAAAAAACGCTGTAACCCAAATGTGACACAATAGTTATATTTAATAAAGTGTGTTTAAGAAGTTAAAGCAACTGTGTTTAACTGAAATTAATACGACATGCTAAGAGAACCTCAGTCATGCACTTTAACCATTTATTTTCATGGTAAGACAATTAAAAAAAATTCCTGATTCCACGGTTACAAATGAAACTATTATAGTAAAAAACGTAAACACAATTATTACAAAATCACTATTGTGTTATTTAGCTTTCAGAGTTTTTTCCTCCCAACTACATTTAAAAGTTACGAGTTAAGCTAGTCAAATTGAAATTTTAAATAATTAGAAGGTTCGTTTTGTTAAGTAAAACGGCTAAATATGATTGATAATTGATAATTCTTTCGTGTTTAATTCATATTGAATTTTCCATTTATATGAACCAATTTTCATTTGCCACTCATTAATAAAGAAGGTAAGGTGAAGGCAATGTTTAACCCTTGCGTTTCAGAAGTTTATTTCATGAAGGTTCGTCTTTTACACCGAGGTAATTAGATTACTTCCATTAAGAACAAACTTTAGAAGTCAATCAAAAAACTTTGCCCCTAATATTAATCTTGGATACGTAAAGTAAAATACTATTAGACTTACTTTTAAACTTCTCTTTAAAATGTATAATAGACTAATCCTTTTCAACCAAAATTTAAGTGAGGGATAATTTAGCATATTATAACTAAAACACACGAAGTATCTGCTATGAAAATGTTATTTTTATCATTCTGCTCGAAATCAGCCTGATTTTTGCTCTCTTAATAGTACCAAAACGTTTCTTGTTTGTCCTAGGACTGAAAAGTCAGCTTTTTGCTAGGTGTTATTTATTTTCTATGCAGAATAGTGAAATTCAAACCTTATATTAAAGCATTGTTTGTAAATAAAAGAAATGTAAAAACTTTATATTACTTATTTTGTAAATATACCCTCAAAATACAACTTTATAGTTAATATTTTTAACGATTAAAAGTGTATTGAACATTGTGATAAAAAAACTTTGTGCATCATTTGGAGGAAAGTGTCTATTTAGTGCTTAATCGTTGCGCACTAAAAAGTGCCACTTTTGCTCCTACTGACGAAAACTACTAATTTAATTTGTTAAAACGTAAAGTGAAAAACTAATTAATTATATAACGTGATATAATAAAATATCATAGTATAGTTTTATTAACATATTTTTCTCTTATGTTAAAATAAAATGTATGCTTCGCAATGACGAATTGTTCAGAAATCGTATATTTAAATACATGAAACTATACATCATTATGATAAAAATAAGTGCGAATGGATAAGGTAACTTGTGGATGATATTAAAAACGTTCTCTCAAGAAACCCATGTGTCAGATAATTTTACTTACAAATTTAACTAAGGTATATTACTGAAGGTATTGAAAGTTCCTTCTTTCCACAATACTAGTAAAGCCACTTTTTCGTAAAAATTACTTTTTTGGCTGACTGAGGAACAGAGTGCTAAATCTATACAGCTCATTCAGATTCTTTGATCCTTTTCACCATAATCGACAAAAATATTTATAAAATTATAATTTTCTGTCATACAAACTAGAACGACGTAGGTCCCAGGAAGGGTCACGAACAGACAGTCAGGTAACCCCAATTATGGTATGCATAACTCATAAAACAAAATTATAATGATTCATTTAAATTAAAACAAAGTGTAGAGACCATTTTATAATTGAGTCATTAATAACGTGTACAAGCTATGCGCGAGTATTGTTTTAAAAAGCTAATTATATGTTTGGAGCTGTTTGAACAATGGCTCACTATTTATCGCCAGGCATTGTAACATGGTGATAATAATCTCGTCACTGATAAACGTTATATACGAGGCCAATGCGGACATCTCTTATTTATACGTTAATATAGCTAAACTTCGTGAATAATTGTCAGTGAATTAGTAAGAAATTTTCCAGCCATTTTATTTTTATTATCTTCCAGTTTTTATGTTATTATTAATTTACAAAACAAGTCGATAATGTGCATCGATAATAATAACTTCTGTGTTAAACTGTTAGAATCATGGGGAGGAAAGACAAGCTACTCTAAATTTTTCCAATAAAGTTTAAACTATATGATCAAATTGTCGAAAGTAAACCTTTTAAAATCTATGGCTATTGAAATTAAAATTAGCAAATGAATGTAAATATAAAAAAATAAACTTTTTAACGATTGTTCGTTGTTTTTAAAGTCAATATTATTAATTTCTGTATCACACAGTTGACCTTTATGAACCATGGAACTGGAACAAACAACAGTAAAATATAACATCAATGCTTACTTGGTATAAAATGTACCTAAAACTAAAATAAACATGCATATTTTATAACTAAGAAAGGCTTAAGACAAGCTGTGAGTTCATAGTTTATGTCAATTTCAATATTAAAAATAAATACAAACAATTAAACAATTCCACCTAATTTAGTAAAGAGATGTGACCTTTTATCATATTTTATATCATTATGTGTGGTCCATTCTATCATTAAATTTAAATGCAAGTAGAATTATAAATACAGAAAATCGCTTCTTGTATTCTCAAGTATATCACACTCATATTAGATCTATTGGTTTTAAAACTAGTATACCTACGAAAATATGAGCGTAATATTTTTAATGGCTTTCTTAATATCCTAATTAAAGATGTTTAAACTTTATATTCTATTATGACTGGTCCTATCTATGGATCATCGGTATATTATATTCGATAACTAAAAATACACAATTACGGTAGTCCGCGCGGCAAGACTGCGGTCGGGATTATAATAAAGTTGTATTACATGGTAATCTTGTTAAATTTGTAATGAAATTCGTTAGGTCGATTTAGGACCAAATAAATTTTTATGAATTTGTAAAAAGCAATGCTTGGGCCATTAAAAATGGTGTTTTCTAGGTTTAATTAAAAAATCTATTGTTTAGTATTTCAATTTTTGAAATTTAACAACATTAATTGAAAACAAATTATAAATAAGTAGTAATTTCAATCGTATTTTGTTAACAAAATTTCGAAAGTGATTTGTAGTAATCTATCAACTTATGTTAACTGGTCGGAAAACGCCAAGAATATGTTTCCTATGAAAAACTTATTAGATGTCAACGAATCTTAGCACTTCACTTATTCATTAACTTATCTTAATGCAATTTTGCATTTACCTTCACAAATATTGTTAACTTGAACTAACTAATATTTGCTTACAACACCCCCTAGCAGCCTTCATAAGAACTTAGCGCCATATAATAGCTATGAAATAAATTTAGGAATTACATTTTTTATGGTAAATTGAAAGTAAGGTCTTCTGCAGCGGGGGTGTTTCCCTTAAGGGGGAGGGGGCTAAAGGGCCGCTCTCAGAACGCCATGCAGTGTAGGATATAATTTATAAGACAACGCGGTACGGCATCGACAGGGAATCGAGTTTAAAAAATACCACTTCGCAAACAATACTTTGTACAAACAAACTTGAAATGGATTCAAAATAATAAAACATTAACACTGAATTTTTGAACCGCGAGACCCTCGATACTAACAGTTTCTGCCGGCAGCCGCTGAAACTGCTGGGCGCGCAGGCTAAGATTGTATCCAACGAATAGCATGTGTTAATTAAAAACCTATTTTCGAGGCCAAACCTCCTTCCTCACCTCATCTAACTGAGTCTTGGATCTCACATGTCCTGAAGTGTAGCAGCATTTCTTTATTCACGGTGTTTTACACCGAACACTGGATATTATTTCTCGACCTCAGTATATTTGTAAATAATGCGAAACGTATTCAAGTAGCTTCAGCAACGTCCACTAGGACTGACCCTTCAGCCCCCTCCTAACTAAGCGTACAGAGGGTTAAGAGGTGGGGTGGTGGTGGTGGTGGTACTGACCGGCATCCTTGTGCAGCTCGTAGGCGGCCAGCGGCCCCGTTGTGGAGGAGCACTCTGAGTTGCGGTGGATGAGCGTGATGTTCCACCCTGGCAGCATCCCCGTGGTCGGGTCCGTCACCGCCTTGACCGCCAGCATCACCGGCGGCAGGATCTGCTGCAGCGTCTGCTCATTGGCGGCGGTGTCGTTGGGGGCGATGGCGGCCAGCAGGGCACGGGGCGGGGCGGCGGCGGGGCACGGGGTCCACAGCAGCACCAATACGACCAAGCGGTACAGCGATGACACGGATACGAGTTTAGAAAATACCACTAAGCGAAAAATACTTTGTACAAACAAACTTAAACAAAACGCTTTTTGTTTTACGAAATACCGAAATATTTGATAAAATAAGTGCTGTACATGGGATAGGTGCCTCGGAAGGTGGAGGCGGGAGCCGCCGCTACCCTCCCGCGGACCCCCCATCGCTCGGTAGCTAGCCTCACACGGTCGTCATCACTTGTGGTGCAGCGCGGAGTAGCGAACACACGGGGGGCGCGGCATGGCGGTGCACGGCGCGGCGCGATCACGACGAGGCCTCGGCTACGCTACCCGACCTACGGGACTGAGGGGGGAACCACATGCTGGTAACCTGCAACAGAAACACACGATCACATTAGTAGAGCAACACGGTGGACCAGCTACGAGAATATTACTTTATTTTATAAACTATGTTGATATTACAAAAATATATTATTCAACGAGCTTAATGTTTCGTGTAAAATACACAGAATACCGACCCCGGCTGACGGTTGAGCTGATATGGCATTACCTCAACCAGATGATCAACGCTAGGCCTAGGAGCTCCAGGATGTCAATATGACAGTGAATGTGATTGCTTAAGATGACACATTTGTGTGTAATTTGAAAACAGTTGTTAACATTAATTTCTTTGTAGCATCATTTTTAATGCAATACTAATTATATTTTAAGCTAATGATTTTAAGCTCCTATAAACACCTGATCTGGTCACCTACACAAAGGACTGTGTGTTAGATTGTTCGTTTCAATAAATGAATATGTTCATCTATTTTTCAAGACGATTCAGGCCAACACTAGGGCAATCTTCTAGGGTTTTTAGTCATTACATTATTAAATTGTTTTATGTTACTCAAAACAATTGAAATTAATTACTCATAATTAATATGCATAGTAAATTATTACGCAATCATAAAATGAAAAAAATATGAAAATGATACTTCGGAGTGAAGTTAAAAACACACTGAAGTAAACTAAAATACTCAGGAAATAATTAATTTTTGTGCAGGACGTGTGGTCGGAACACTAAAACGACCACTGCACATACGACAATAATTGTTTGAATCTGAAGTAAAGTTTGTGGGTCAGTTTCAAATGAATTACTCTTAGTTTAAATAAATCCGATCCATTCAATTTATGTAGACTATATTTTAAGGCGAACTATCGATAATTTATTTGAAGTCAATTTAAAAGATTATTTATTTTCTACTTTTTTAGTTACTAAATAATAGTTTAGTACTTAATTTCACTGAACTAATAAAGTTTACTTAAGTCTTGTTATGACGTTTTACTACAGGGAAACTTGCATTAACAATTGTAAAACGATCTTACTAACTCAAATGATAACTATTTGTTATTGAATTATTACATTAAAGTATTATTATTATATAAAAAAAAATCGACTATTAACATTATTCAACGATATTTTGCTAATGTTGTGGGTAAACTACAGACTCCATCAATCCATCCTTTTGCAAGAGTTCTGTTTCTTTAAAACTTTAATTGCTTAACGAGCTCTTTAAATAACCTTAAAGAAATAAAACAAGTGTTCTTGTATACTGAGTAATCGCTATTAAATTATATTTATACAGCTCTTCCATCGCGGTTAAGAATGGCCGAGTTTTATGAATTGGGATAGACTCTTTTGGAATCCTATTTAATTTCTATTGGAAAGGTTCTAAACTTGCTCAGCCTAAGGTTGAAAATATGCATGATTTTAGTGGCGACTGTAAGAAATACGGTATTTTTTCACGCAATATATGTTTGTTATGTGAATGTAGAGAATAAGTTTAAATCTTTAAAAGATTTAGGTAGTAATTACTCGTATATTTTATAAGAGTATTAATTATAATAGTAATAATTTGATTAAAACAGTAAAAATGCCTTTTATATAAATAAACTGTATAAAACGAAATGCAGCATTATCTAAATTTCATTAATGTTATAGAATTAGTCATTAGATTTGATTTGATTAAATTAAATCAACCTTAAGATTCACACTCCGTCAAAGTAAAAATAATTAGTTTTAACGTGAAAAAATAAAATTAGTTTCGTTATCAAAAAGTTTTATGTAAAATATTTTATATGCATTTTTAGGAAGAAAATTTAAACCTGTATATAATTCAATCAAATTTTCCAAAAATCGTATTGTACTAAAGAAACTCTAAAGAGAATCTAGAGGGTAAATTTCAATGATAAACCTCAAAGAATAAACGTCAACTAGATAAACATGAAAAAGGAGGGTTAGATATGCTACAAGTGGCTCCCAGTGAGTTGTTTGATGGTGACCCGCAGAAACAATGTTGTGGAATTTATTGGCCTACTCTTTGAATCTATGGAGCGTAGATTCCACTGCAGTGCTGCTAGCAAAGGGACACTGCTTCATCAGTTCAACACTATTTATCTTTCAATAAAAAGGTAGAAAAATTCGTTTTGTACACTAGATATAAACAAACAGTTTGAACATTTAAAAGTTCATTGTAAATAAACGTCTTAACACTTAAATAAAGATAAATTGCGTTGTTATTTAACTATATAAATTCATTTTGTTAATGAAATTTTATTGGATTTTATACATGACGTTGTTATTTATGGGTTTCATTAAAATCTTGTAGCTTTTTATAAAACTTAAGACAAAAAAGTAGGAAATTTACAAAATGTTATCCGTCTGGTTTTAGTTTTTTACTACACTGCCAAATCATGTTATGTACGTCCAATAAAACTAATATAATTCAATTTTGGGTGCCCGTGTCTATCAATATTATATAAGATATTCATATACATGTCCAATATTACACAACTTGAGGCGGGTCTTTAAATATTTTTCAAACATGGTCATTTTCCATATTACTGCAGTGCCTATCTATTAGAATCATTTACATGTTATTTTCACATCATTTAGAAAGAGATAAATTAAATAGCTCGTAATATGTAAACAACATAATTGTCAAGTAATACATCAATCGTAAATGTTAGTGTTAAAAACATACCAATTCTAAAGTTATTAAAGGCTGTACGTGTGATTATTTAATAGATGGTAAAACAATTAATTAAGATTAAAACTCGCATTACACAATTTATTACTTTAATACAAATATCGCCGCAATCTTGGTTTTAATTAACAAAATTTCTCAATGTACCTACATTCCCTTACATTAACTAGACATTTCAAATGGACTATCAATTAACCACTATTGATCCGATTATAAAATGTAGATGTGGTTGGAATAATGTTTTTTAATAAAGTACAAAATCTGTGTTTATGTCTTCGCTGGGTTGTACACATATCATTTCGCGAACATTTTAAGTAATTTACTATAAATAATAGATTTCTACTTAAATTCCTGCCTATTATTCTATAAACCGTTTACCCAAGAATTTCCTTGAGATATAACAACCCTTCTGTTGAAAAATAGGTAGCATTAAATATATGTTGGTTCATTTTTCAGCTTTGAAAACGCTCTTATAAACTCACAGTTTGACAAACGGATGACAATGTTACCATCCTTGTTCAAAATATAAATCATCTACGAAAACTGCAGTTTGTGTGTTTTGTGCGGTATCAAGTGCACAATAAATCAAAACACTTTTTTACACACTTCCTTAGCTCTCTGAAGAAATATATTGTGTACAAAAAGGTAGAAATTATTTACTAGCACCCGCAAGTATCACGTAGTATAACATAAACAGAAGTCTACATAACATTTTAAATACATTTTTATAAAAATCTTTTGTTTTATGAATGAACGATACCATAAAATGTTGTTAGGAGGCAATTTTATTCATTTGGATTTCCAGTTATATAAATACTAAGTTTAAATAATAAGTTTGTATTTATTCAAACTTTCTTAACTAATAGGGCGATATTGATAAAATCTTCAAATGAAACCTAAACAAGGGTCGACATTGGCTATATTTCCTTTGCCGCTTTAGTGCAATTTTTATTTAGTCCTAGTGATGTTTTATTACTTTTTTTTATTTGGTTTGAAACATGACTTGCCAATTTTGAGTATTTTGGCGTAAAATAAAACTAATACCGCATTTTAAAAAAATACATCCGCAGCTGTAGAATTTGGTTACGCTGGGTTTGAACCCAATGTCCGTTCATGTAGTCTCAACTGTATCTCAATTATCTTAATGTAACCCTCAGTAGTAACGTACAAAGTGTGGTACGTTCATTGAGATGCGTTAAAAGTTCTTGAAATATCAAAAAATTCCGTAAAATAGCTCTAAAGAGTTGTAACAATTACACTTATGAATTAATTATTTGAGTGGTAATAATAAAAATTACGAGTATTAGCATTTCAAATATTAAATTTATTTTAATAGTGCGATAAATTTTTATTAATGAAATAAGTGACGATTTATACTGTGAAGAATCCAGAAATATACTTATATTTTGTTACTTTGACAGAAATTCACAGCTGCGTTGGATACAAGACCGCACAGATTGGCAAGTAAATAAAGGAGATGTTGGCAGGCTTCTGATTCCGACAACCCGCCAAATCTGAATTGAGTTTACCAGTAATAGGGGAGGAGGGAAAAAGTTGGGTACAACCACCTCACGCATTTCCACAAAACGTATAACTCAACATTTGTCGATACAGTGGAAATTATATACAGGGTTAGGCAAAAGTCTGGACACCCCCAGTTAACTTTTTAACGCATTGCAGTAGGAAAAAAAACTCGGCCAATGCTAACAACATGAAAAACTGCACTTTTTCATCAATTACACAACTTTGCCCCTGCCCCCAAAATGGGGTATTTTGGGGGCAGCCCCAAATTTTCAAATGTAAACCACTATTGAGTGACCCCTCATTTTAAACGGTTTATCAAGAGAAATTAAATGGCACAAACCGGAGGTAGATATCTCATTTCTAACCAAAATGACAGCCATTTTAAAATTCGAGGAGGGTAAATTGACATTTGTTGAAATTAAATCGGAAAACTAATTTTTTAGAATCGAGAATATCTGGAATTATTTTAGAATTGAACTTACTAGTTCATTTCTGCTACTAGGTTCAATACTAAAATAATTCAAGAAATTATAAATTCTAAAAAGCTATTTTCCGATTTAATTTTAACAAACGTCAATTTAGCCTTCTCGAATTTTAAAATGGCTGCCATTTTGGTTAGAGATGAGATATTGACATCCGGTTTGTGTCATTCAATTTCTCTTGATAAACCGTTTAAAATGAGGGGTCACTCAATAGGGGTTTACATTTGAAAATTTGGGGCTGCCCCCAAAATACCCCATTTTGGGGGCAGGGGCAATGTTGTGTAGTTGATGAAAAAGTGCAGTTTTTCATGCTGTTAACATGTGCCGAGTTTGGTTTTCCTACTGTAACGTGTCAAAAAATTAATTGGGGGTGTCCAAACTTATACTTGCTTGCCCATCTTAAATTTTGAAATGGCTGCCATTTTGGTTAGGGGTTAGAAATCGACCTCCGGTTTGCGCCATTTAATTTCTCTTGATACACCGTTTAAAATGAGGGGTCACTCAATAGGGGTTTACGTTTGAAAATTTGGGGCTGCCCCCAAAATACCCGATTTTGGGGGCAGAGGCAAAGTTGTGTAGTTGATGAAAAAATGCAGTTTTTCATGTTGTTAACATGTGCTGAGTTTGGCTTTCCTACTGCAACGCGTTAAAAAGTTAACTAGGGGTGTCCAGACTTTTGCCTAACCCTGTACTGTCCATTTGGTTGAATAAAAAATATAAATGAATGAATGAATGAATGAATGAAAAGTGCTTTATTTTCTCAACATAAATTACATTCGATTTTTACAATTTTATATACAATATAAGTAAATAAAGACAACTACAACATTTCCAGAAGCACATTCAGCAATGGTCTTACGACCGTCTGCTGGGTTGACAGGCTATAACTATACATTTATGAAAAAAGTCCCTTCAACAATAAACATTTTCCAGTACATTTGACATAAAATAAAATAAACAATAACAGTTAAATTGCAAAATCAGCCTTATCTTAACATAGTATTTTTTCAATAATTAAACTCTGATACCAAATTCCATCTAAAAAACCAAGCCTCCTTTAAAAAATATCCTAATCTACACCAATCCCATCCATTCATGATATTAAAAAATTCATGGCGAGATAATTCTTTTTTCTTCAGCCACTTTTTTCTAATGTGAGATAAAATAGGGCATTTTGCAACAAAATGGAAAATGTCTTCAATTTCGTGTTGGTTGCACAATGAGCAGAGAAAATTAACATTATCCATCCAAGGCTTATAATTTAAATTTATTGACTCAGTGCGTGCCTTAAAAACCCAACGCATCACCGTGTCCGGTGTTCTATCTGAAAGATAAGAGTTATCTCCAAGGTCGAAATCCAGCCGAGGATAAGAGGTGTGATGGCGCCCCGCCACAGCCGCCTCGACGCAATTTCGCCTACCCTCCCCCCGCACCGCCTCCACTATTGTAAACATCTTACCTAGAATTTGTTCTAAAGGTTGTTCGTCCATCACCAATCGAATTTCCGATTTCTCACCTAATAACTCCCAAAACTTACTCCAGAAAATATTTTTCCTTATTATTTCTCTTGCTAACAAAAAAGGAAGCCTATATTCCGGTAAACTTAAAACGTGTTTAATATAATTTTGATGCATGGTCAACGTAAAAATGTATTCTTTTTCTAATCCCGTCTCTAAATATAAAGCGTAATTTGGCGTATTGTTGGGCAATCCAAAAACTCTTCTTACGAAATATCGCAAAACTCCTTCTACATAATTACTTTCTAGGAAGCCCCAAACTTGGCAACCATAACAGAGGATTGACCGAACGATAGCAAAGTAACAAGTGAACTTCTTACTCAATGGCACTTTCCGATTATTTAAAAAATTTCTCCATACACAATTGATTGCTAGTTTGGCAGCCATACATTTTTCTTTTAAATGAGTTTCCCACGTTAATCTCGAATTAAACGTGACCCCTAAATATTTGTAAGTGTTTACAACTTCTACCCTTTCCCCCTTATAATACCATCTATTATTTTTTTCTAACCTTCCACCATTCCTAAAAACCACTATTTTAGATTTTTCCAAATTAACATTCAAGTTCCACATCTCACAATATCTTTCAAGTCCATTTATCATGATCTGTAGGCTAGTCGCGGTTGGCGCCACCATCACCATATCGTCAGCATACAGCAAGACCTTGATTCTAACTCCGCCAAAATTGCATCCTCCCTCTAAATGCTCTGTAATATCGTTCAAAAATAAACTAAACAATAAAGGACTACATACACAACCTTGCCTTAAGCCTATGCCTGTTTCAAAATAATTTGAGACCCCTCCATTACACCATACTCCCGACATTGTCCCGCTATACAAATTTTTAAAGGCATTCAACATTTTTGTGGACACGCCGATACACGACAGCTTATAAAACAAAGCCTCTCTATCAATAGTATCGAATGCAGCCTTAAAATCAACAAAGAAACAAAAAAGTTTTCCTTTTTTAATGTTGAGTCGTAATTTAACCATGTTAGATAAAGTAAAAATATTGTCGATAGTCGAATAGCCTTTTCTGAAACCTGCCTGGTATTCACTCAATTTTCCGTGTTCGTTTACCCAAGAATTTAATCTATTATGCAGCAAGCTAGTATATATCTTCGCAACACAATCTATAAAAGATAAACCCCTATAATTCTGCACGTCATTTGGATCACCCTTCTTAAAAATAGGAAATATAACAGATTTTTTGAAGTTAAGTGGCACCTTACCGCTTTTAAAAATAATATTATAAAACTGCAAAAGGTTTAAAAGAAAAAGATCTGAAGCATTTTTATAAAATTCATAAGGAATGCCATCCGCTCCAGGAGCCTTATTTTCCTTACATTTACTTAGAACTAATTTTAATTCTTCAATACTAAACTCTCGGTCCAAAACTCTATCAACTATTAAAGGCTCGGCATAATATACTCTCGCTGCTAAAAGCGGAGGGTCCAAAAGAGTTTTAAAGTGACATAACCAATCGCTTATCTTTACATTCCCTACAACCCTTGATGATTTGCCTTTAAAACTATTAATCGCTGCCCAAACAGTTTTCCCGTCTTTTGATTGCCTCAATGACTCATACAAGCTATCGTAATATTTTTTCTTTTTATCTTTCACTAAACGTTTAAAACCTCTATTTGCTTCAATGTATCTTTCCTTATGAAAAGGCAGATTCGACTTTCTAAATGCATTTAAAAACTTAAAAACTTTACGTCTACTAGCTAAACAATCATAATCAAACCAAGGCTGTTTATTAAAATGTGTACTGACTTTATTATTCGACTTAATTAAATTTTGTTGATTAAATGCTGCATTTTTTATACTTGAAATAACAATTTGTAAATTTAATTCACTGTCATCTGACAAATAGATATTACATGCTGCATCATTGATTTTTTGTTTGAATTGACCTTCATCAGAACGTGTCCACCTTAATCTAGGCAAAAGAGATAAACCAATGTTATCAACCTCATACCCAACTTTACTATTTATATTTATTGATAGCTTAATTGGCAAATGGTCTGAGCCTATTAATTTACACACTTCAAAGTAAGCCACTAAATCTAAACAGTTTACGGACACCAAAGCTAAGTCAATAACAGACGCCCCTGATGGGCTCAAAAATGTGAATTCCCCCTCCTTATCACCTTCGGCTCTGCCATTCACTACAATTAGCCCATAATCCTCACACATCTCTAACACTTTTTTCCCTTTTGAATTTAAAATCGTATCTTTGGAATTTCTAACTGGTAAAATGCTTGAGTTTTCTGAAATTTTTTCCAGCTCTAATAAATTTTGCTCATTTGAAATACGCCCATTTAGGTCCCCTACTACAATTAAATTTTTATTAGAACATAAATTTACTGTTTCTTGAATTTTTTTGAACTCATCTTCCCAGCAACCATAACTTACATATACAGGCAAAATAAATATTTCTTTTCCCAATACACTATCCAATACATGAATAACAGAAAAACTCTGCACTTTGATCAAATCAATATTTTGCTTAAACAAAGAACTTGAATTAATCCCGACTATTATACCACCTATCGGCCTTCCAAAATGAGCATTTCTAAAAGCAAATTGAAAATCCAACTCAAACTTTGAAAGTAACTTAACAATATATTCCTTATCATCTACTGTAATAAATGTCTCTAATAAAATAAAAACATCACAATTGTTTAAAAATTCAAGAAATAAATCATCTTTAATTTTACTTTTTAACCCATGTACATTGTACGAAACAATGGATAGTTTGTTGCTGCTACTCGCCTTACTGCCACAGTTGATGGGAGTGGTGTGATCCCCTCACACATCTCCAGGCCGCGTCTGGGCCGCCGAGTTGTCCGGTTGCTCCAGCGTCTGGGATGCTGGTTTACTCGCCGAACCGTCGCTCCTTGCCTCCGCTGTCGCTGCCCCCGACGTCGTTTGTGCGTACGTTGTCTCCCTGTTGTGAGCCCGCCGCTTGCTCAATATATCGGCTGGACCCTTTTTCGCGAGCTCCGCCACAAAACCCGAGAAGTCCCGTCTCAAAATCCCGTTGAGCTTCGCCACACCATCGTGTTTCCCGCTGACTAGTCTATTTTCTTCCCATGTGAACCGACAGTTTTCGATGACAAGATGGTCGTGGATTAGCGGCATGCGCCGCTGGCCGCCAACTCTCTCAACCTCACTTCTGATCGCCGCGAGATATGCTCGTTTTTGACGCACGACCTTTGTTAGATCGCGGTGCACCACAAAGTCAGTGTTTTTAAGCACTCCCGTATTAGCCATAATGTACTCAATGTCATTGTCGTCTGGAAAATGCGCAATAATCGTTTTGCTGTCTCCAGCCAAAGGATGTGCTCTGTTAATCCAGATGCTGTTTGGCATATCAAATTTATCAACACAAAATCTTTTGACTAATTCTCTAAAATCTGTTTTACCAGACCACTTTAAACCTCGAAATATTAAGTTATTGCGGCGTGATCTGCTCTCAAGGTCATCTATGCGGGCGTTGAGCACACGTTCACGTTGCGTTAGCGAGTTAATTTCTTGTTTCATTGTTTCGCAACTGTCCGATAGATCCGAAATTTTTCCTGATAACACCACTAAATCTTGCTTAGTTGCTAATGTTGAAAGTTTATCATCAAACAACTCACTGAAACTGTCCTTTAATCCCTCGGCGAGCTGCTTCATTGTCAAACCACCAACCACTTGATCATCCATTACAGACGATAATTTCGCACGTCTTTCGGGATTCACGATAACTAAGAGTTCCGGTGAATTAGGCGATCTAATTCGTTTAATACCATTTGATGCAACTGGCGAGAAAAAATCATTAATTTTCCTATCTGACATGTAGAATTAACGTACACGAGTGACCGTTTGAAATCACCGTAACGGCCGACCAGCCCGACATGCACACGCAAGGCGACGCCACGTTGCTCACTGACTCACTAATTCTGCGTTATCTTGACTAATAAAGGTCCGCACTAATAACCAGCTTATCCTTCCTGAACTCCGTATCTTTAGAAACAGTTTTATCACAAACCCAGTGAACTTTAAAACTTATAAACTTATTAAAACTTGGCAAATATGAGGACAACATACAAACTGTGTCTTGAACCGACTCTTGTATTACGTAACTAACTGTCTTCTTTAATGAAGTTAGTTCTGATTATTTCAAAGCGTAAAAAAACATAAACCTAATAGAAATACTGGCCATCTAAAGTTATCCTCTTCATGTAAAAGTTTGCGTTTAATATTTAAGCCCTGCAGGACTTAAAATAGATAGGTAATAGGTACTACATTTTTACTAAAAAAGCTCTACTTACTATCTTTTTTGTATTTTTCTTAATCCTTCTGACATATCTTATCCTTTATAATTTTCTTGACTGTTCCCTAAATTAAGTGAAATTAAGATTTTAATCATAACTATTTGTCTCGTATAAAAATGGAGCGGAGATTATGTTTTAATTTGATAATTTAAAAAGTTGCCTTAATGTATTTGAAGCAGAACCTAAACACACATGCTGTCAGCACCAATGTTGGAGTCAGACCAAATTAAATGTTTAACTATACACTTTAGAGTAACTTGGTTAAATTTTCGTTTTTAATTGATTTTGTTATGTAACTTTTGAGAATTTTCAAAGGCTGTGAACATCTGTTGAACCTTATTTATTCTTCAATAAGTTGCTTTACCCTCGTTCTGGTTAGTTTTTTAATTCACCCCTCAACTACAATTTGTCCAATTGCAGTGATCTGAAACTTTTTCAACTCCATTAGAATGACTTGATCAAATGCATAAAATGCGAATATACATTTTCTTTCGTAATTTTTATCTTTATTAACTTCTGTGTTGCATGGGTATTATTTAAAATTATTGGCAGAAAAAACATTTTTTTTTTCAACGATTTCGGTTTCATCAAACATGATCATATAATTTGAAAATATTGTTTCATATAGACAGATAAGAAAGTTTTCTTACAAAAAATTGTGTCTACATCAGTTTTTATTATTTTTTTATACCAGTGGTATTTTTAACGTTTTGAGGGGGAATGATCCAAACCCTGATATTTTTACTATCTAACATCGACCAGTTGTTGGAAAGCATCATTAATTATTAGCCGATGCAATAACAAATGGCAACTGGGTCCGGAATTAAACCTTTAAAAAGCTATTAACTTTTCTCAGGATTGAACCGGCAACCTTTGGATTGAAAGGCCAGCACTATAACCACTCGAACTACCCAGCCAGTGAATTTCACTCATTTGCTGTTTATACCAATCATATTGAACTTGAATAACTATTAAACATACATAACAACACTAATTATGTTGTTTCGAATTTTTTCCTTTCTTTTTTGTGATCTCTAATCTATAAAACAGTAGGAGATTTTGTAAAGGTTATTTATTTCTGATAGCTCGATCGTGTTAATTTACTGAGAATGTGTTGATTAATAGTACAACAGCTTCGAGTATTGTAAAGTAAAAACTCAATAATATGCCATGTATGCAGCACATCATTAACAAAAAGTTTATTTGTAGGTTTTCTTTTACAACTGCATAATAATAGAGCAACAATCTGAAGTTAATTCTGTTTGAAATACTATTAAGTCTAAATAAACATAAATTGTAAAGGCACTCATTCCGTCAGAACCAGGTGCTTTGAAGTGTGATTGTTTGAAGCAAACCACCTACACGAGAGGGCTACATAGTTTCGCGTGGTCGTTGGATGAAAGCAAATGTACAAAAAGTAAATATTGCCAAACTAATGAAACTTGGGCAGATGTTTGCTAGACTGAGCTTTCCAATAAATGCCTCAATACCGTTACACCGCACAACACTTCACCGCATTGTACAACTCTTGATGTAGTGTTCACGGGTTGAGAATTCCATATTGATATTTTAATAGTAAGCTTTAAAATATTAAAAACTAATATATAACTACAGTATTTAAATAAAAAATTTTATTTGGTTATTAATTTGGCAACTATGGTTGAATATTGATTTAATATTATTTTCAGAGAAAATTAATAGTTTACTACACAATCCTTTTATAGACCTATAATTACAGAAGAATTTTTTTAACTTCAATTTTTTTTAGATTATACTAGCTTACCCGGCATGCTTTGTAATGCCAACTTGAGAAATTTTTTGCCCTTCAGGTGAGCTTGTTCCCTACGCTCACTCGCTGTCAGGCTTAGCTTGTTCGTTGCGCTCACTTGCCATCAGATTCAGCTTGTTCGCTACGTTCACCGCCCTTACAGTTTTAGCTCATTCGCTACGCTCACTTGCCACAAGGCTATAATTTCCTCTAGTTTACCAATCTTCCCTAAATAATTTAAATGGGAACAGCTGTTTACAGAATTAATATTCCTTAATGTAATCATGTTCCAATACAAAAAGGCTGCTTCAATAAGAATAACATTGTAACTTTGAAGACGTGTGGGGCGAAGCCCTATGGAGGAATATGGATAAAAAGTATCCTATATGTTATTCCTGGTTCTAAGCTACCTTCCCACCAATTGTCTGCCAAATCAGTTAAGCCATTTTCGAGATATAAGTGAACTAACACGAATTTGTTTTATATATAGATATTTTTAAGTTAGTAGCAATGGCATTGTACAAGATTTTTGATCTTTTAAATAATGAAGAAACTAAAACTACTTTAAAACATTCAAATCATAAAATATGCTGTGTAGGAGCTTCATACTGATGATTTCCATGTTTTGCAGTGCGGCAAGGCAAGAACCTGATCCCAATGGATCCCAACGGGTCGTCGGATCCCTACGTCAAGCTGAAGCTGATCCCTGGAGATTCGGACAACGTGAAGAAGAAAACAAAAACCATCCGCAACTGCTTGAACCCTGTATGGAATGAAACTCTTGTGTTGTAAGTAGATTCATTTATTTTTCAATTAATTATTTATTTTAATAAAACTTTATACAACTAAGTTCAAACATTAGTCCTTAATGTCATTTGATTTTTAATATTGAATGAAGGTTTCAGTTTTAACCATATAGTCGTTCATATTATTACAGTAACTGAATAAAAGTTAATAAGTTAGTTAGTTATTTCTATTTTATATTATATTTTAATCTTAATATTTTACTCAAAACTAAGAACTCAGCTGTAACTTTGTTTAAATTTCATTTTTGTTTTGCTGCCAACGTTATGGATCAATGTCAAGTTTTTTATTGTCAAAAGAGTTGAATGTGTCGTCATATTTTCTTGATCTTAGTTTCATTTCCTCTGTCCAGTTAGGTGTAGATTTTCATTTTATTTAGGTAGGGACTACTTGAAATTGGTAGTAGTTTTTGTATAACCTGAAACGTAGTGTATAGTTTTAAGTACCGGTACTAAAAGCAATAAATAAAAGTTTTATCATTTTTCAAAATAATAAATCTGTTGCTATCATTTTTATCATTTTTGTAAGAGACACCTTTTGTAGCTATTTTTATTCTTTCTATTAAGATGCTTTTAATTATTACGGTCCAATAACAATAAATAAATACAAGAAAATCTCACTTGTAGAACCTCTACTTATCAAATAACAACTAAATCTTAGATCAAATAAAAAATATATTAATATGATACAAAACATGTGTTTTAATTATGATGTTATTTTAAAAGTAATGATAATCTCAAGTTTTTTAAAAGCCTCTGAAGTGTCACTTTAGTTGCAAGGTGTGTAAATTAGCATGTCTCTCTAAACACACAATATTTAATTAAGTTTGCTGACACTAGAGGAGTCAAATAAAATTACATCTGGAAATCCCTGCTGGTGATATTCTGCTGAATATACTTAGATACTGGTCCGCTCCAATCCTCGTCCCATGGGGCAAAGAGGTTAATGGGGTTGTCAAGTTTATTAACTTTGTTATATTCATATCAAGCTGATAAACTATATTGATTTTACTACAGAAAATTTTTAATTTATATGCTGATAAAACAGAATAATATTTTATAAAATATTTACTCGTGTCATTTTTATTAAGTAGCCTATGTGAACAGATACAAAAATATTTATCTACAGGCTTTAGACTATGTTTGGTTTATGTTTGTGTCATAAATATTTAGAAACTATTGCATAACTTTATTTAAAACAAATATAAATTACTGTAGAATTAATACAGTTTGGCAATAAAGTTTTAAAATACTTTTTTTAATACCTGTTTTAACTTATAGTCCCTAATTTATATTTTGATCTATAGAATTATTGTTTATTTCAAATTTTTTCATCTTTAACCGTTATTAGGCTATCACAATATAAGACGACTACGCCATCAAGATTCATTTTAAGGTGATTTTGAATAAATGGTGAATATAGATGCTTTGGATAACTTTTTTACCGACAAACGTCAGCTGATTCATTTGTCAGGATCATTAAATATCCCAATTAATGAATGCAGCTGAGCCCAGATTTTAATCTTTAAAAGCTACAAACATTTCTCACAACCATACTTGCAACCTTTGGATACCTGTGCGAGCTTTGTAACCACCTAGTGTCCCGGCTAACCTCAATGTTCTCTATCCAGCGAGCTGAAGCCGGAAGACAAGGACCGGCGGCTGCTGATCGAGGTGTGGGACTGGGACAGAACTTCCCGCAACGACTTCATGGGCTCGCTCTCGTTTGGCATCTCGGAGCTGATCAAGTCGCCAGTGGAGGGGTGGTTCAAGCTTCTGACCGAGGAGGAAGGGGAGTTCTACAACGTTCCCGTCCCGGAGGAGGGCGTCGACATCAACAGCCTCAAAACGCAGATGCGGGTAAGTCAAAACCAATCACCATCACAGCGATATTTTAGCGTAATTTTAATATTTTTTCATGTCTTTATATTGTATAAGAAAGGGAACTTTGGAAGACCAAACTTAAAGATCTCACCATGTTTAACCATTGACTGTATACATCATGTGTATACCTGATAATTCAATGCATATGTTTCATAAACAAATTTTGGTTTCATTCACATTTATAAAATGTTCCAGAGATGCTTCAATTGAAGTTATGATTTCCAGATATTTTTATAGTCTTGCAAAACACATGAATAACATATCCCACAATCATCCAATGCTCTATGTGAGGTTAATAGTCCTTACATACATAGTACAAGTGCATCCAGATACATTGTCTAATACGTCAACTTTTGGTATTGTACATCACAAGAGATTCCGCCACTCTTAATCAGTTTAAACACCGCTATTCTATGAGAAGTAAAATCACTAATTAGCAATTGTTTATGGTCAATAGGTTAGTAGTGGCTACTAAAAAAATTAAATATGAAGACTTAAAATTCAAACTAGGTTAATTTTTAAAAAATTTCCATTTGTTGCAATATTTTCTTTCTTGCATATGAATTCCTATAACCATGAATACTTATTTGAAATTTAACTGTACTCTGAGAAGTAATCGTACAATCATGTTTTACTTGAAACCAGCCATTATCCTAAATAAGTCTAACACAAAGGACGTAAAATTTATGTTTTTTTTCAAAACTTTTTGGTCATATCATATTATTTTTGTGTAGTTGTAACAGGTAGGTAAATAATAAGTTTTATTTACTTTTTAACTTGACTTTAGAAGTGTAATTTTGTTTTTATTCATATTCTTTATGTTTTTATTTAATAAATTTTTATTAAATAAATTAAAATAAATGTTTTGTTGATATTGTCACATAATAGCATCTAATGGCACATCACAGCAATATTTTACACCGTTGACTCACTGCTATACTTTAAACATCACATCTCGGCGATCACTTACACAAATGGTGTTCACAAGCTTAACTGTTCTTCACATACTTATTGATGTTGTGCTTTAAACTTTAATTTGTGTTCAACCTGTTTACACTTCTCAAATGTTTTGAACTTAAGTGTTTTTGTTCGATCTACTGTTGTAAATTATTGTGTAGTTAATAAAAAGTTGCGTTTTAAGGTAATTTTTTCATGAAGTCAATATAAGTGTACTCTGAATTTTTTTGTGAATTCTTGCAAAGAAACTGTATACTAAAGGATGTTTTAGCCGACTTGATTTAGTCAGTGAATTGTGTTATCATTTGCAAGGTTTATTTGGTCACAGCCTTTTAAGAGTCTGCAGTTCCTCCGCAATCTTGATTTTTAGTCCTATAAGAACAATGTTAATTATAGGTGTCTTTAAATCGCTTTATCTCGATAATCTTGCATCAGATTCAAATGAAACTTGAATACGTTGACAATAACGGTATGGCGGTTCATGTGACGTGGATAAGTTTTTTTTTATAAACCTCCTTAAAATGGTTTAACATGCTTTAAAAATGGTAATAATATAGGCCTACATTGTTTTTTATTCCTTTTTTGAGTTGATGATTTTTTTTAATTAATTTTCAATCACGTCAAATGAAAGACACTATGATAACATTTGAAGTGACATCAAGTTGGTAATTTTCAGACGAAAAACAAACTCACGGTAATATTTAAAATTTTTACATTGTTCTTATGGGGCAAAATGCCGAAATGGCGTAGGTACTGCAGACTCGTAATAGTTTATCCAAAAACGTTTCATGTTTTGATTATTCTGGTAATCTTATTCTATAGATTATAAATTAGCGTGGTTTGACTCTAAATAAATGTCACTTGATAAAATAATGGTCTCTACGTATTGCATGATTTGTTTCTATCATAAATAACACAGAGGAAAATCTTTGCATTGTTGTTATTTGCAAGTATCGTGCCTGACACATGACTGGTGATTTTGAATAATCGACTCACAATATGGAAAGGATTCTCGAGTTATTTAGTTCATGTGTACCTTGATGTATCGCAACTAAATAACACAGTGTGTAAAGCAGTTGACTGCATTTTTGTATGTCTTTGTACGCTCCCAGGGATCTAGAAATCAGTCAAGACCGGTGGGTTGCTCTCCCACTTCTGTACAGATCACATTTAGAATTTATATTCCATTAGATAGTTCATTTAGAACAAGTCTCTTGTTTTCGTAAATCACCATTTTCAAATCATTTATTGCCATCTCAGAGAATTCAGTGGTTGTAAAGTAAATATACAATTCTTTGGTATCACCTTCAAATTTAGCTTTGAGAAGGAAATAATACAAAATAACACTAAAATATAGTGTATTCCAAAAACATTTACTGTTTAATGTTTTATTTACAATCATACATTATATTATTACTTTCTCAGTTGGCTGAATTTACAGAACATCTGTCCTAGCATGAGCATGTGCATGTTATGTTTTAAATTGTAGTAGATATTGAAGAAGCATTTTATTACATTAGGATGTACCTATTAAATTTGAAAGCATGGAAATTGAAAAAAATCTATTTTTTGTGAAATTATGGATTTTCCATTCTATTGTCTATGAATTTAGATAGTATGTAACTAATTATTCTTTTAATTATCTTTGGTTATTTTTAATAATGCAGTGTTATAATGTAAACATTCATTTTCATTCAAAAAATCTGTATTGAGATAAATTAATAACCACAGTGTTTATAATTTTAGAAATTATGTCCCTTTAAAACTAAATAAAATTATAAAAGGTATTTTCAATACAGCAGTGATCCTTTTTCCATTCAATTAGTACTTATGGCTAAAATTGTTTACATGCTAAGAATTTAAAATTTGTTGAGATTCATTTAATGTGCAATTGTGAAAATAACAAAACATTATTCAAAGTCTAATTTTTATGAGAATAAATTCTTAATATTTCTCTGAAAAGATAATAATAATTGTTTGTGTTCAAGTTTTTATCACAAAAAAACACTATGATTTTATGGTGGTCTAAAAAAAGGAAAACTCAATTTTTCCCTGAAAAATGAACAGAAATATTGTAACCGGTTTTATTGCATATGCTTTCATGATAACTTTAAAACAGAACCTCAATACGTAAATAGTTTTTATTATTGTTTTTTTTTTTTTATTTCTAACAGACCATTTTTGTTTTGTTGACTAATACTTTCAGATTTATAAAAAGCTTTCAACTGACAAAGCAAAGACCAAGTGCTAAGGTATTAAGGTCTTGTCTCATAGGTCCACAGACCAGTAAATCCTTGATTCTATAGCAAAAGTAAATCAACCTTCTATGCCATATAATCATCGGTATGACCAATGTCATTTTGTTAGTTCCGTGAAAATATTACAAATCCTAAAGTAGTCACCGCCAATGACCTCATAACTTTACCATCAACTGTTTATTTTAGGCAACAAAATTTAATTGTTTATTTTAATAAGAGATATTTAAAAAATCATGGATAGAGCTTGAACTTTAGAAAATATAATGCATCTAGTAGGTCCTACATGCAGTGTATTATAACTTGAAATTAGTCGAAGTACAAGAAATGTTTTGGTAATTTATTATGTACAAATGGATAGCTGTTTGTGTTTTCAAAGTGCATATGAAATTTTTGAAAACTATTTTCGAAAATTACTCTACTAAAAGTCATAAGTGGTTTTTTAATTTAATTTTTAAGCATATATGGAAAATTAATTTCTTTGTTTTCAATAATGTGATATAAAATTGGATATCTAATATAATTTAATTTAGAATAATATATATTTTAATTATAATATGGTTTGATATATGCTGATTTGGAATAGATGTTAAAATACTATTTTTGTACATTGCATTGTTTAATTTACTTTTTTGTCAAAGCAAATTTTTTACACACTTTTTTATATTTTAGTATTTATTAGTATTATTTATACTGCAAGTAATATTCAATTGTGTTTATTTAATAATTATAATTTTCAGGAAATACTTGTTTTACTTCACAATTACCATAAGACAACTGCAAAAGACTTTAAAAATTTTTATTCACCTAGATATTACTGTAGAAAAATTCATTTCAGAAGACCATTGGCGTGAAGCCACCAGCGGTCTTCGGGAGTTAATTTTTCTACCGTGAAGTTGCCCAACTCTCAAAGCATTTTTGTTTTGACACAGAAAACCTCCATCACTTCTACAAAGAAGCAGCCAGTGCCACAAGACAAGGAGGTTCCTCACAACATGGGCAAGAAGGACGTCATCCGAGCCTCAGACTTCAACTTCCTCATGGTCCTCGGAAAAGGGAGCTTCGGCAAGGTAAAAATAAATACTTTCGAAATAAATGTAGTTCTCGAAATGAAAATAATAATAAATGTACATAAAATAAATGTTTTTAACCTAACAATTAAAATTAACAAATAATGTTTTGAAGGTGCTGACTATTAACAACCAGAGTTAAAGTCTAAGGGGAGGTTGAGGGATTCTAACTCAACCTGAAAATTTTCTTAAAGTTGTTTTACAATATGGTGTAACATTCTCGCGTGGTCACAAAGAACACTTACAGAAGTTTTAGAAGGAATAATGTCGATGTTCAAAATCATTTTTAAAGATGTAAAGTGAATATCTATGGGTTATACAAGGTCAGAGTTAAGGTAGATTTGAATTATTATTTTTAAAATACTACTTCATTCACTCTAAAACAGGAGTCAAATTTACTTTCTCTTCCTAAAGGCCTACCAAAGTATAAGGAGTAAGTATTGGTTTTGTCCAAATATTTGATTTTGAGTTGTTGGTGGATATATTCTTTTGGTGTCACCTCCAAAAAAAAGTAGTTTTCTAAGTGACGTGTGTGTAAGAAAACTTAAAGTTTGTGAAGAAAATTAAATTTGATGTTGTTTCTAACGGAGTCTGTTGCAAAAAGTCACAGACGTGCGTGTTGAGTCTAACTCGCACAGCTCCTGCGCAGCAAGCGGTGGCCCCTCTCTTTACATGTTACACACATTGATCAAGACATTGTTGTTGGTTAAAATGTAAATTGGAAAGTTAATTTTTTAATTTTTGCCATCTATTGCTGGGAGAATATTAGTATCAGTAATCTTGCCATTTATTTTCTTAATTTTCTACTGAGTTGCAGTTCATAAACTAAAGATTTTTTTTTCAAAAATATACTTCCAATATACCATCTATAATTAATTTTTTTTAATGAGACCTCAAATTTTAATGTTAATAAAGTGGTTAATACGCTATTTGTTCTGTCATAAATCTCTATTTTTTTAGAATTAATATTTTAACTGTATTTATAACATGTTTTTACAGGTCATATACAGATTTATTATATGTACAAATAATAATATTAAAAGACGTTTATTAAAGACTTTTATCTTTTAACTATCAAGTCACTTCTAAATACAGAGGTTTACATTTGTCAGCTCTTAATCAGAAAGTGCAGAGCAGTTTCATCTTGTCACCCGAAAATTATATTATTTTCCTGTCTTTCTGGCTTGAAATCAGATTAATTTTTCTGGGAACTTTAACCGTCTAAATATTTTAGGAAATTCAATTTTTCTGCTTATCAGTTCCTGGTAATTAAGTCATACCTCAGTCTGATTTTTCTATGAAGTACTCTTGTGTATTCAACTCCGGTAAGATGTATTACTCTTTCACATTTTTCATCAGGTCATGCTTGCGGAGAGGAAAGGAACCGATGAGTTGTACGCCATCAAGATTCTCAAGAAGGATATCATCATCCAGGATGATGACGTTGAGTGTACGATGGTGGAGAAGAGAGTGCTCGCTTTGTCCCAGAAACCTCCGTTCCTAGTGCAGCTTCATTCGTGCTTCCAGACCATGGCAAGTGCTCAGTGAATGTCTTACTCTTTAGACTTGAATATAAAATTAATAACTTAACTACGTTGTGGATTAAATATGAAAAACGTATCAATCGTATTAATTATTATCATTTTTGTATCAAATAAAATCTCTTTTTCCATTCAACCATACAAACATAGCATTAACAATCTTTATATACTCTTACCATTGACTTTGGACACTACTGAGTAGACTTCTCATAGTATAGGCGTGTGTGAAGCATATTGACGGTGGTGCGATCTCGTGCGGCGTCCATCGAAGTACACGTAACATATGGTAGATAAATCAGTATTACCACTCTTCTAAACCAAGGATGAAACATTTTATAACTGAAAGTTATGTTCATGTTTTGGTAAAATGTTTTGGCAGCACTGTAAATTCAGCTGAATAATAACAACATCGATGGCAGTGGCTCTGGTGCGGCGTCCACCGAACTTCCAAATTTTTGCCTCAAACTAAATGCATTGGATGAGAGGTCTATTCACGTTAGTGTACATAGTCAATGCTCTTACTTACAAAACAATATTATACAAGTTTGCAGAAAATGTTATACAGTTATATTTAGACTGCTTAAAAATTATTAATTATCTTTCCAGGTCATATATTACATGTTTTTAACGATAATTTCTGCTATAAAGTCATTAAATACAAGTACTAAGCGATTGATATGTAATAAAAAAATTACATTACATTAAAAACCATAAAAGAAACTTAACAGTATTTAATTTGTATCAGACATATTTCTTGAGCATGATACTTTTTACATGTTTACGTAGTGTCCTCATCCTCATAGGCTCCTGTGGTGTGTTTCAGGATAGGTTATATTTCGTCATGGAATACGTCAACGGCGGAGATCTCATGTTTCAGATCCAGCAATGTGGAAAATTCAAGGAGCCAGTTGCAGTGTAAGACTTAGTTTACTTACGAGTATATCTTGGTTTTCTAAATTTTAAAATTTGTTACTTCTGTTTAGGATATTTTCCAATTTTTATTAATAGTGGTTTAATATCCAAGATCTTATTTCAGAGAAAGAAAAATATTTGTATACTTAAGACTTACGAACTGGATTGGCATGTTTTGGTATTCTAATAAGTATGTATCCACTAGCACCATCTCAGCTACTATATTTATTTTACTCTACTTGACCCGTACTAATGGTTTAAACTGTTTTATTCAGGTTCTACTCGGCGGAGATAGCAATAGGGCTGTTCTTCCTACATTCCCGTGGCATCGTCTATAGAGATCTTAAACTGGACAATGTGCTATTGGACCAGGACGGTCACATAAAGATTGCGGACTTTGGGATGTGCAAAGAGGGAATCACCGGGGACAAGACGACCAAGACATTCTGTGGAACTCCGGACTACATCGCTCCTGAGGTACATCCCAGAACTCATCAGTTCATGTTGTAGAGGGATCTTTTTTGCAAAACGATTTTGATATGAGATCAATGCATTGTTGAAAGTAATAATCATGCTCTGCTACCATTTTTAGCTACAAAAAAATCTCATTGTGTAAATTTCTTTTAAATTTTTGTTTCTATACATTAGCATACGTTTAGTTATTAGTGTTTTTTTCCAATAATTAGTAATTTTACAACTACTGGACTAAACCCCAAAATGCAAAGTGATGCAAAAGTGATGCCTTCGTGTATTGCAGACATAAATGATAACAGATTGAAGGGTTCTAAAACGAAAATAAATAATTTTTGGAAATTAAAAAAAACCCAGACTGTTAGTTTAAAAAATCAGATTTCGAATAAAAGAGGCAAGTTGAATAAAATAGAGCACTGTAAAAACAAATTTTGAAAATGTAAAAATTGTTATGCCTTTGGATTTTAATGCCATAAGTCGTTCTATAGTTATGATTTTTATTTTTTAACTCCATAGGTATTAAAGTTTCCTTAGAAATTTCACAAAGATGAATATTTTTGACCAATATTAAATGGGTTGCTACGTTTCAAATTAAACATTAGTCTTAAGGGAATAAAAAGCCAAGGTGGCAGGTGATGCAGACTCTTAAGTATAATATGGTCTTTGATGACAAGTCCTTAGAGACTTAGCAAAACTAAATCCATGTGCCTATTTTTTTATAAATTAATTTATTTGAAAAAATATTTAATTACTAATATCTAATTTTGGTTTGCAGATCATCCTGTACCAGCCGTACGGCAAGTCGGTGGACTGGTGGGCCTACGGAGTCCTGCTGTATGAGATGCTCGTCGGCCAGCCTCCGTTCGACGGCGAGGATGAAGAGGAACTGTTCGCCGCCATCACCGATCACAGTGTCTCCTACCCCAAGTCACTGTCCAAGGAGTCCAAGGAGGTCTGCAAAGGGGTGGGTAGTACTGGAAGGCTTATGAAATGTTTACATCACTCAAAATATTAGAAAAATTGGATTTTTAAGTGATATTCAGTAGTTCTTACAAGATGATTAGGTCTTTGTTCGGTTTAGTGGGACGTTCGGAATAGGTGGAAAGCGTGAAAAATATTTTGTAAATTATGTTCTTGGATGACTGTCCCATTTTGTAAATTATGTGCAGGATGCTAGCTCAAGTGCAGAATTATTCAATTTGTAAGTAGGTTCACTTTGGAAAAGATAGTAATCTTGATGACTCATAGCAAAGAGTACCAAAAATAATAAAAAATATGTCAAAAACACTATATTTAACATTTTATTCTATCATTCACCCTTTTGTGTTCTAAAGAAATAATTTTATGGTTATTTACCACATTCTTTCAAGTTTTATTACAGTGTTTTTTTTTCTTCTTCAATGGAAGTTGATTTAAAATTTCTACTACGTAAGTACTAAGTTGGGATTGCAAAACTAACATTTTTTATTATATGTTTCCCGTACTTTAAGGCAAATATTTTTATTTAAGTTAAAATCATCTATTTAGGCTTTTATTCTTACAAGGTTCAATAAAGTTTAAGTAACTTATTTCAAATTACATGTATACCAATAGTTTTCTGTTTCATTTAGGAAAAATTGTTTTCTTTGTTTCTCTTGATTTAAATCAAAATAACTCAGTGTTTTTCAATAACCGGGTTAAGAATAAGACAGACTTTTTTAATAACGTTAAGTCACCAAAATCATTCTTTGAGATTGATTGAGGACCACTTGTCGGAGTTTGATGGAAACTTTTTTTATCCCATAGTTCTTGATGAAGAACCCCACCAAGCGTCTGGGTTGCGGGCCCCGTGGGGAGGAGGATGTCCGAGGACACGCCTTCTTCCGCCGCATCGACTGGGACCGCATAGAGGGCCGGGAGGTACAGCCGCCGTTCAAGCCCAAGATCGTAAGTACATCTGTAATAGTATGTACAGTAGAATCTCGATAGTTCAACACTTTGTGGCCTTAGAGGGTGTCGAACTATCGAAATGTTGAACTATAGGGAGTATATGGGGAATTTTAACCCTGGAATTAAAAAAATCATGATTTGAATTTAGGAAACACTAAATTTTAATTAAACCATAACTTAATTGATCTTTCAAATAACCAATATTCAAATTATTCTTCAGTTTACATTTCCACCTTTGTCAGTCTCCAACATGGACACTATTATTCGTTATTAACATGTTGCAAGTTGTCATGGACCATGTCGAACTGTAAGGAGTGTCGAACTATTGAGAGTCAAACTATCGAGGTTCTACTGTACTAGAGATTGCCCACAGATCAAAATTGTTGTTTGTCCTATTTCAGTATTTTAATATTATTTGATAACTGAAAAATGTGCTCTTCCTGTTGGCTAGTATTTAAATTTTTATTACAGCAGCTGTCCAATAATTTAAACAATTACCCTTCTTTCATTAGATTAACATTTAAACTTTGAAAGCCCTGGAAGTCAATTTGAATTATATGGGATTCGGCTCATCTACAGGACACCCATTTACATGATATTTTCCTACAATGTCCACAAGCTGAGGAAAAAGGAGAAAAAGAATAATGCTTGCCTATTAATATATAGATCTAACAAAGTGAAGTGATGGCAATTTTTTCCACTCATCACCAAATTTCTATCTTGTATTGGCTACTTCTGTCACAAATCATTTTAACTATTAGGCTAAAACTTTAGTAAATTCATTAAATTTGTGAAAATAATTAAAATTATTTAAATCATAACTATTAATTCCAATTTTTTCAATCAATCATTTTTATTGAACTTCTTCGTTGCAAATCATGACTAGTAGCCTACACTGTTTATTTTGATAAAAAATATTTAATAATTTATTTATGATAATGATTTTATTTGTTGCTAAGTTTGAGCAACAATGGTCATACAATGTAAAACTCTCATCAATATTGTACTGTATAAAACTACGAATTACAACAATAATATGATAATTAAAAAGTTATTTTGTGGCTTAAGAATATGATTAATCTTAATTTGGTATTCAGAACAACTGTTTGAACAAGAATTCTTTACATATTTCTCAAGAATTGAATAAATTTTCACAGACATAATCATAATTAAAACCCCTCATTCTCATCATGGGATGCATTTGGTCAGTTTCAAAACTTAAAAACTCACACAACATTATTTTGTTGCAGAAACATCGTAAGGACGTGAGCAACTTCGACAAACAATTCACCTCCGAAAAGACAGATCTAACGCCAACAGACAAGCTGTTCATGATGAACCTAGACCAAACGGAATTCATGGGATTCTCCTTCCTGAACCCGGAGTTCATCCAGCACGTTTAAACGTCGTTGACAATCTCAGTCTCACTTCTCACTTGGTATTTCCACCTTTATATTTATACGTGTTCTCCTCGCCGATACATCAACACTACACTAGGTGTTTACAGAAACTCATATTTATAAGTTGATTTCTGAATTGTAGCCACCTAAATTGGAAGGGTTTTTCCCCTTCCATAATGTATTTTTATCCTCCAAGTGTTGAGCAGATATAGAAATAGAAAACGGATTTCACTCGTCGTCTGAGCATTTAAAATTTGGATTTTTTACGTTATCATGTATAATTTTTAAGTGAAATAAAAATAAGTTGTGATATTCGCCTTGTATGAAACCATAAATGTGAATACATTGTTTTCCTGGAAAATAAACTCAGTAAACCTTTAAAAAGTATTCAATGTTCATGTAACCAATTGACTCAATTATGTCACCTAGATTCTAGTTGCAAATTCTTATTTAAAAGCAATACATTTATATTAACATGATGGAAAAATTACATCATTTTCATATTGTAACTATTTTTTAAATAATTTCAGTGGTAACAACTAAATTTATAACCATGGAAGTAATAGTTTACGACTACTTGTAAAGTAAGCTTATTAGGATAATTAATCTGAAAAACAATTCAAAATTCCAAGCAAAGCACCTCTAAAGATATACCTTACCATAAATCGATGTCCTCCATAAAAGTTGATACCTGTGAACTTTGAATTATTTTGTGTGAATTTACAATTTTAAATTTGTTTTTGACATCAGTAAAATATGATTTTTAAACCCTCAGTGAAGTATGGAAGTCTCGTCCGCCATGATTACTCCACATGTAGCAACAGTGCAGATTGTTGGGTATTTTGTTGTTGTTGTGTTGGTAGCGCGAATGTCAGCCGTGTGTTACGTTCACTCCGGGGAATGAGCTCCACTCCTGGTGGCGTACCACCCTGACCGCGACGGTCTACCCCTCATACATAGTTAGATAAGTGTGTTGGTTTAGATATGTAGTTGTTTAAAATATATTCTATTCGTCATAATATTACTGTTAAAATATAATGTCCTTAGAAATATGGGGGGTAGACCAGACGCTGTAGGTTTTTACTGAAATTTATTTTTTTTATTAAAAATTTATATTTACCGTTAAATTTATTTCTAAATGAACCAGTTAATCATTTTAAGGCTCGGATTCTTTGTTGTCTCGAACACAGGGAATACTTTTAAACTCAATATTGTTAGAACTGTATGATCCCAATACATAATTTGGGGTCTTATTTGTAATTAAATAAATTGAAGATGTTCTTTACATAATTCTATTGGTTGTTCTTGGCATGCACAATTTCATTTTTAAAGAGAGATTACTAGCTTTCTACGAAAGCATTGAGGAGCTGTGTGATAAATGTGTACTCTTCTATAAATTTTAAAAGTTTTGGAAATAATACAGGAAACTTTATTAAATACACTAATCTCGCTTTAAAATATCCTTTAAAAGGAAGCTAAATCGTTTAAGAAACAGTTGATAATAATTGTTCCATACATTAAATAATAATAATAGTATAAAATCATTCCTAATAAGGTTGTTGAACTGTAAACTGGTTGTAATGGTTAATGCCCAACAACCCTAAATTTAATGAATACAGGTGAACTTACAAAATCATATATGTATAGTCTAGTACCGCTTTATTTAGGGTTTTTTATTTTTTGTCCTAAAGTTTTAAGAAAGATGCCACTCACCTAATAGTTTAATTGTTTGCGTTTATTTATAAAGGGCTCAGATGAAATGTAATTTTTAGTTACTTACAGTTTTTCAAACGTCGTACCTCTATAAAGTGTATTTATAGTTATTACTATAAAGTTTATATTTGAATAATATTATCTATTGCAAAATTCCTTTTACTACAAATGTGTATTATCAAAATCAAAGTATTTTTCGTAAGATGTTTTGTAGTGTATTTTAGAACATATATAAATTAGTTATACTGCGCTAGATAAGTATATTACTATACTGTAATTTAATGAGTGCCAAACTATAATATACTTTCAAATATTTCCTACCTGTGGTCTATTATGAAACTTCACCTTACCATGAAACATTCTAACATACATCTATTTTATTATCTGTCAATTGTTTACTTTATCCTCATAAATATAATTTTTTCATAAATCATTACACACTCAATTTCATTGTTAATATTTCAGTCCTTGAACAGAAACTGCCGTTAATAACCTGAAGTTTGAACGTAAATGTGAGCTTCTCACTACTTAATTGCACGGTTGATTGCATGCTTTTCGATGCATCTTAATTTAAAAATATATCCACATTTCTTTTTGTTACACGGTATTTAAGGGTTTAAAATATCTTCTAAATTTTGTAACTTGCCATCAAATTAAAATTCCCAGTGGTTGTGCTTATCTGTAATGACATATCATCCCACTCATTCTTGGTCCTGTAAATATTCTCTTTGTAAATATACCATTGGTGTGCTATTTTGTCAAGTTTACACTAAATTAAAGACCAAATTTCAAATGCTATCTCGCTCCTGCCTTTCCCGTATCTTGTGATATTATAGTTCTCATCTGTAGCGTGTTAGGTCCCGTGCTGTTGCATCGGAGTCGTTTATGACTCTTCATAAAAATTGAATTATTTATCCTACGGCACTATATAAATCGTGCTCTAGGAAATTCCCTATTCTAATGCCTCGGATGTCGGGAAAAGTTAACTATAGAATAAAAGTATATTTTATTCAAGCAAAAATATTAAATTATTAATTTGCTTTTTTACATTTTTTGTTTTGTTTTTATTTATTCCTTTATTTACCAACTTTTATTTATTTTTAACAAAATGTTGGCACAATAATTAATTTTATTTAACTTGTGTACCCCCGAATCTTCAGTGATATTGAGTGCTTTAGAGTCTAACTAGTCATAGGACACTTAGTCTATCCATAAAATAAATTCTGCAAAATTTGATTAATCCTTATAATATTTGAATATTTTTCAACCACAATAAGCTATTTTCAATGGTTAGACTACCTATGTTTACAGTAATTTGGAATCAAACACGTTAAAACCATAATCTACGGGTAACTTAAATATATGAGCCTATCTCAGATTCTGCAAGTCAGCAGGTAAATTGTTGTAATTAATCTTCTCTTGTAATAGTACCTACTATTATAAAATTCATGATTTTTATTCAGCCCAAAACAATATGGGCCAGTATTTAAAGACACTATTCATATAGATGTGCCTAAAAATGTGAATAATTTATTACAACTATTTTTTATTATCCTTCGTCATTTCTTGTAATTTAAAATCTTAGTAAAAATATTTCTTTGTAAAATCCCTTTTTCCAATTTTTCCCAATTGCAACATACTATAGCACTTGTTCCTTAGAATTTTGAGATATTGTAGTAAAACTCAAATATGTATTTTTCATTTTTAAATTTAGAACCTTTTTCAAATGATTAGCTGTGTAGCCAAGGTCACTTTAAAACATTCGTTCTTTCTAGCTTGTACATAAGTCTGCTTTTAATATGTCCAAGTAAGGTTTTATGCTTATCAGTATTTTACAAGATTAAAATGTTGTCGTGTTTCATGTTAGTTCAAACAATTAGTTCTAAACATTCCATTGGTTGTTATTATTGATGTTGCTTTTTGATATTTTGTAAATACCTTGCTAGGTAATATTTTGTTTGTAACTTTAAATGTCTATGTTGGATAAGATAAGTTTAAAGGTTATGTTGGTTAGACTATTGTACATTTATAAGGCTCATAGTTGTTCAGTGTATTATTATTTTATTCGTTAAATAAGTTTTTGTCTTTCACAGGTAAGATTAACACCCATGTTTAGTTTATAGCACTTCTTTTTCTTTTTTTCTAGAATACATTAATAAAATTTACAATAGAACAAAAGTATATTTACTTTAACAAAAATATTTTGCTAAAGCTCTTCTTTTTATTTAGTTTTTCATTTATTATTTTACAATAATTAATTAAATAAATTACAAATTTTATAAATAATTACACTGTAAATTTACATCAATAAATTGATCCATATAATTAACAAATGTAAACTAGGTGATAAAATACTGCAATTTTTTCCTTTCATTTGTTGAATTTTACTTTTAGTGTTTTTTACTTCAAATAAACTGATTCGTATAAAATTTCATATCATATTTTAAAAATGGAATGATTATTTTTTTCAAGTAATATTTATTTGCAACTTATAAAGTTAACTGTATAATTAGATTATAGATTTTCAAAACTAAAAGTTGTATATTTATTTTTTAGTCTCATTTAAGCAATATAGGAGTGTACAAAAGACACTGATAATGTTAAATATTTTTTTCTTGTATGAGAATTACACAATCAAATTGTCTTGAAAATCCATTAATCTATTTTAAACTAATGCTTTTTTTGTTTTTTTATTTTATAATAAACTAATTTTTATTAAAATAACAATACTTACATTGATTATAATTTGTGTATTATATATTAGTAAATTTTTTATATTTACTATTAAAACTACTTTCTTTTAACATTGATTTTATCTGAAATCAAACTATCTCTTAGTATAATTTAGCTGTATTTTCAAAAATAGTCCACTATTAAGTTTGTTAATAAGATAAAATCAATTGTTAGACAAAAACAATACAATTACACTAAGTTCTTTGTTTTGCAATAGTGTAAAGATAGTAAAGCATTGTGTAATTCTTAAGCAGAATTGTGATTTTTATTTAGAAATTGATTTAACTGAACTCAATTCTGATTCAACTTTTTGAAGTGCAATTTTCAAACTAAATTTCTACATGAAAGGAGCATTAGGAATTTGTTTGTAATGATCCAAGCAGTAACACATGCAATATTTTTTATCAAATAATAATACCAAATTACCGTCTGGTTTCAATTATCGGCTTTATTAAGGTCTCAACAATATATTATTTTGTTAAAGTGTAAGTTATTTTAATATTTATATTGCTTATTGACCATCGTTAAATAAATAAATCATTCAAGTTTCTTTTAACATTATAATTGTAGGGTAGAGTCAGGATTGGGCTCACAAAATCACTAAGATGTATTTAAATTTCCCCAAATCCTCCCTATAAATATGACATATATTTCTGAAAGGCCTAAACTGAAGTGTACATAGTTAAGCTGCGTAGCAGGAGGCGTTTCATTCTAATGTACAGTGCGTAGTCAGTCTCCCCTTGTACATAGCTACCTAATCCTCGTCTTACTCCTCTTTTCCGTCGTTATAAAGTTTTCCTTAATCATGAATTTATGTTACTTTTGTGATATCTACATGAATTTTGTTGGTTCTATAACTGTTAAAGTTTGGTTTTAATAAATACATTGTTTATAATATGTTTTTGTTTTATTATATTTTTATATTATATAACAACGTTATGTTTTCCAAATGGATACACCCTTACACACTTTCTAAAAATTATCTCATAAATCTGTTCAATACATATATTCTTATACACCTCAAGCACTTGTTCTTCAAAACGTAAAAACTTCACTTTCTTAACATGTGCAATGTATAAAATTTATTTTTTCTTCTTGACTCGGTTTTCACATCACACTTGAAACAACTTTCAAAGTTTTTATGTGTTAGTGTTTGTTAAAAGTACAATTTTAAGATTTAAAAAATCTGAAATGAACTAAACTTATGAGACATAAAATGTTTTCCTAAGAGTGGTGATAATTTAGTATTTTTGACGCGTAAAGCATGAATTTATAATAACGAATTTTCCATGTATCCTTATTGCAATAAATCTTTACACAGCTAAAGAAGAGTTATGTATTAGCCTATTTGTGTTGTAACTTTTATATCTGTAAGTACTGTAATTTATATGTTGGTGCATCTTGTATTTACTTTAAATATTCCAAATTATAAAAGATTATTACTTCTTAATAGTTTTTTCCTCTCCCTTCACCTCTGAATGTTAGAATAATCATTTAACTGAGTTATAATTGAGCAATTAATTAAGTTGCCCTTCTATCATGTAGCTGAGTTACTTTAAAAAATTTACTTACCAGTTAGACAGGCTCATTTAGCCAGTCACCAAGTTTTAAAAATAAGAAAATAAATTCTGCGGTGCAGAGCACCTCAGTCAGTATATGTAAAAAAACTAAACACTAAACTAAAAATCTCTCTTTATATAGCTAAATCCAGGGCTCTAAGCCCAGCTTCACTTTTGCGATGCAGACCGGTCAATCCTTTGGGGAAAGTACTCAGTGGGCACTCTGCGACTATGTGCTCCATAGTTTGATCAGACATTATCTTAATATTGATCGATTTATTAGTATTCAGATTCAGATAATCATTAATGTCAGTCCTTTATGCTTGAAAGGACAATCTTTGATAGCTCCACTGATAAAACTTAAAAGAGTTTTTAGTGACTTGATTATAAAATAAATTTAAAATTAACTTGGAGATTGCAACGTCAAACCATTAAAATTGATACGGTATTTCTTTATTACGTCCACCTACACCCCAATATAAAGTTGTTTTAAATATTTTTTTAACTGTATCTATTCATGGTTAAAACTGTAAATTTATCCATATGAGAGGCTTGGTACTGGAAATTATTGTACCAAATTAATGTCTTAAAACATCCGAGAACCCATTGTTAAAAAAATTTAAAGTGTCTTTAAATCTGATTTGATTTATTTATTTTTTTTTAATTTATTTGTAATCGAACAAAGTCAGATGATCGTTTCAGTGGACAGCAATATAGATGGTTTGCTTAGTTAGAGCCACAAACAGATAGCGATCGGGGCGAAATGAGGAAACAAACTTGTCATCAAAGGGATCTTGTCCGCAGCCCTGCGTCTGAGAACCGCATTCATACAACACAAAGCTACTCTCCTCCACCTCTTGTGGCATTTTTCAGTTTTTTATCTCTCAATAAAACTTGGTGGAAAAGAACAACGTATTTATTTGAAAGACCATCTGTTGCCTGGTCTCATATATTACCCATAAACAATTGATTGTATGTTGGATTCAATCCTACAATTTGTATGGTCACAAAGACTGACGACTATACCAGAACCATAAATTTCCTAAAGATTCCAGAACCTTAAGTGCATTTTCGTCAGAATCAGGTGTTCCAGATTTTGATTATAAATTTAGTTTACCTAATCTTTTTTTTAAGTTATATTCCGTTTTCTGTTTTTCTTTTATTTAAACATGTAAATTGAGCTTTAAACCCCATTTAAAATAACATTTACTCATTACTAAAATGAACTTTAATGAAATAATTTATATTTATTGATATTTTGTATTATACAAAATGAATATTTTTTGACATCATAAAGATGTTGGTATCCCCCCTGAACTGGAAATGACAAATAAATGATGTAAATACCTCAGTCACCAGTTCCTAGAAGAGGTCAAGTGCGACCTAGGTTTCAATGCTTATTTGCATCACCGTCAGGCAGGCGTTGAAAACGTGTTGTCCTTCTAACCAATGGATGTCGTCAAGAGATTAAAAGTATCACAATCACAAAACATAAAATCACACAGACTCATGACAGATAAAATAAAAAATAAACACGAACAGAACCACGCAGTTTAACATTTATTGACACGGGTTAAGGCTGCGGTCTACCCCAACCAAAACAAAAACAACAACAATGCCGAATAAGCCGCCTCGCGGTCGTAGCCCTAGGCGAGTTTGATGGCTGCAGAGGTTTACGGGGATCGTGTTTCAGAATTAACCAATTAAGATAGAGATTGACTCTTAACTTTTTCTAAAAGTAGAAAAAAGGATCTCGTCGGCTATCTTTTTAGAATTTTTAAATAAAATTTCTAATTTCTGTTATAATTGTGTAAAATTATCTGTTTTTGAGTTTTATAGATGCAGAGGTTTACGGGGATCGTGTTTTAAAAATAACCAATTAAGATAGAGATTGGCTCTTAATTTTTTCTAAAAGTAGAAAAAAGGATCTAGTCTGCTATCTTTTTAGAATTTTAAAATAAAATTTCTAATTTCAGCTATACCGGTCTAAAATCATCTGTTTTTCTCGATTTTTAACTGAAGTTTTCTATTGGTTTTAATGAACTAATTACAAAATTGTAACAGACGAAAACTAGTACCGTTATTCTTCTTTAATATGACACCTTATTTATAGCTCTTGGCTTCATTTGGCAGAAGATAACACGATTCTAAAAAACCCTTGCATTTGTGTGCGTGCCAGGGGTAGACCGCAGCCTTGAAAAACGGCCATCGACCGTGGTGAATGGCATCCAGCCCACCTAATAAGAAAGGTGGGCCTACTAATATAGAAAAGTTTAGCTTTTATTTTATACAAACTGCAAGTAAATCGGTCCAGTGGAAGTCTAAAAAAAACTGTACACTGTCCATAGGATTGACAAAGTTTACTTTTTCCTATGTTAAATTTCCATAACAGAACTTTATTTTTAAATATATAGATAATTTTGGCCTTTTGTATTTAAAACTTTACATAGCGAATAACATTTACCAAATAATTTTAGTACATATACAAATATTTGGAAGATATCCTCATACATCATAGATACTCATATTTAAGGTTTTGTTGTGAAGAATAAATAGTAGTTTTCATCACTAGGAGCAAAAGTGGGTCTTTTTGGTGCACAATCAGCCGAGTTTTTAAAAACGATTAAGCATAAAAAAGACGCTTTTGCTCCGAGTGATAAACAACGTTTTTTATCATAATGCGAAATTAGACTTTTGATCATTAAAAATTATAACTATAAAGATGTATTTTCGAGGTTATATTTACAAAGTTAGTAATATGCAGTGTTTACATTTATGTTATTTACAAACAATGCTCTTTATAACGTTTGAATTTCAAAATTCTGATCCTCAACATTAATAAATGAATAATAATATACATAGCAAACAGCTGACTTTTCAGTACTAGGACCTAAAAAATTCTCCAGATGATTTTTCAGTCCTAGGACAATAAAGAATCGGTTTTGGTACAGTTGAGAGAGCAAAAAACAGGCTGATTTCGTGCAGAATGATAAAAAATATTTTATTAGTTTGTAAATTCTATGGGTAGGTAAATATGCAACAGAATGAAATATATGTTAAGGTGTGTATATATATATATATATATATATATATATATATATATATATATATATATATATATATATATATATATATACATTACTTTAATACAAAATGAACCCGTTTTTTTTACAATTTATTTTTTATCATTTCATCAACAAGGCAAACGTTTACCATAATAAAGAAATAGACCAAAAGTTTGTGCAATGGTATTTCAGTTTTTCCGGGTATTCTACGCTGTCGGGATGTTGAATAATTAGCAACTGCCTCTGGCAAACCTGTATTACACCCCAGTCTGGGGACAAAAACATCCAGCTGCACCATATGTAAAAACACACAACTAAAAGCAAGCTTTCAATAATACTTATTTATAAAACTTGAATTTACATATGAAAAAATCTAATTACTTGTTTAGAAAATAATGAATCTCAGAAACAACTTGTACGAAACATTTTTAACAATGGAGAACATTAACCCTCTCTTATACATATATTTACTAATAGTAATTTAAGAACTCCTTTTATATTACGGTACTATGATTTAGCGTGTACCTACATAGCCTATCACCAATAATTACTTATTGATTGGATTAATATATGTTTTTAGCGAATTTCCCTATAGGCAATACGCTATTACGGTAGTAGCCATGGTAAGACCTAAGCCCGGGACCACTTTACTTTTTCATTTTGAGGTCCCCAGAAGCCAAAAACACCATTCGTTCATTTTCATATATATGTGTATATATATATACAGGGTGTCCAAAAAAAACGTTTACAGACTTTGGGATGTGATTCCTGATACAAAAGTAAAGAAAAAAGTTCCTATGAAGGTATGTCCGAAAATGCATTTTTACCCAGATATCCGCCATTTTGTTTTTTCCACTTAATAATTTTTATTTCGGTGACGGATTGATCTAGGAACTTCATATTTGGCATGGATCTTTATAATACTAATGTCCATTTCCATAATAAAAATTATTTTTTTCCGATGCATATTTTCAAAATGGCGACCATTTTAAATTTTTAAACTCAAATATCTCAAAAACGGTAAATTTTATAAAAATATTGCAAGAGACAAAAAAGTTGACAAATTAAATTATCTAAACAACAAAACCAAGTTTGTAAAGATCTGCCAACAAATAACGGAGTTGTTGAGATTTTTCTCTTAAAATAACCTAAATTGGCATTAATCATAGTGCAAAATCAGTGTTTTTCTGCATAAAAACCACAGTAACTCTGTTTTTTGTTTTCGGTTCCTTACAAACTTGGTATTACTGTTTAGATAATTTAATTTGTCAACTTTTTTGTGTCTTGTAACATTTTTATAAATTTTACCGTTTTTGAGATATTTGAGTTTAAAAATTTAAAATGGCCGCCATTTTGAAAACATGCATCGGAAAAAAATAATTTTTATTGTGTAAATGGACATTAGTTATATAAAGATCCATGCCAAATATGAAGTTCCTAGATCAATCCGTCACCGAAATAAAAAATATTAAGTGGAAAAAACAAAATGGCGGATATCTGGGTAAATATGCATTTTCGGACATACCTTCATTGGAACTTTTTTCTTTACTTTTGTATCAGGAATCACATCCCAAAGTCTGTAAACGTTTTTTTTGGACACCCATATATATATATATATATATATATATATATATATATATATATATATATATATATATATATATTATTATTATTATTATTACTTTATTTTCACCAAAGAAGGCTACTTTCAATATTACTATAAAAATAATTAACCATAGTACCCTTAAATTCATTTTATTCAGCACTAACATGTGTTTCGGACAATTTATGCCATGATCACAGTGTTTAGTGGCATAAATTGTCCGAAACACGTGTTAGCGCTGAATAAAATGAATTTAAGGGTACTATGGTTAATTATTTTTATAGTAATATATATATGTGTGTGTGTCCGTGGTACCGATAACTTTTGAAGGGAACCTCCGATTTTGATGAAATTTGGTATGAAGGTGTAAGACCAGGTCTATTTTCATGAGTTCGCGAACCAGCATTGTCGGGTTATGGAAACGAGGTTTTATGGGGTTTCAAAGGGGTCAAAAATGGTTTTTTTTCATTTTTCGACCTCAATTTTCAAAATTTATCAATTTTAACTGAAACCATATAAAAGAGCTTAAAAAACAAACAATTTGGTATTTTGAATTTTTATCTTAGCATAACTGGTTACGCGGAAAATCCAAAAATGTGTTTTCCATGTTATTCTTATGGGAAACTAAGAAAACCTTATATCTTGCTTATTTATTGACATAACTTAATCAAGTTTGGTATGTACATTTTCTAGATAGGGTTTAACTTATAATTATTGCTTACAAAACCCATATGGAGGCAAACCTACATACTCACCCTCATGGGGTTTATGGGGAAAATAAAAAATTGCCAGAGCTTGATACAATTTTGTGTTTACATTCACCAATTATTGATTAACTTAGATTTTCTAACAACACCCCATGGCAGCAAACGTACATACTCGATCCTATGGTGTTTTTATGGGGAAAGTAAATAATCTGAAATTCCATTGGAATTAGCGCTGAGTACGCTGGTCTGCTGTGACGGGGGTATTATTTACCCTATAGCCAGTTTGACCTCTGCATAGTAATTGTAAATATATCCATTCAAAAGAGGTTATCACCATTTCTAAACACTGTATCACTTAAATTTGTCTCTTTAATATGGTACTGGTATACCAAAAATAAAAGGATTATACATCAAGTTAAATGAAATGTGAAAGATAGAATTTTTATACAATGCACAAACATTAAAAGTGAGAATGGTTTTGTAGACAGCATAGTACTTTACAAAGTAAAAGGTATATTAATTAACAAATTACACTTTCTAATGTGGTGTCAGGTAGTAATTTATAACTAGTCATATTAATTTTCAGTAGGGCCAGTCACGTCTGAAATAAATCCTTGCTTAGAAGTGCACTGCAGAGATATTAGAGAAATGGAACAATTTAAAACAATGAAAAAGACTCCTGCATTATGTATAATGGTGTAATGAGAAACAATGAGGAAGTTTTCTCTCTTATTTCACTACAGCTTGAGGATTATAATGCTCTTTCCTTCCATTCTTGAAAGGATTAATTTATGCCAACTAGTCAAATCTTTATTTGAATTATTAACGAAGATTACATATAATTTAAGTGTTTATGAAACAGTAATAAATATGCATACAACTGTCTTTTACTTAAATTTGGTTAAACTTATTCTGAAAGCTTTTAGACAGTGTTACCAGTTTCAGGCAAGATATTAAGTTATAATTCTTGACATCAAATATTTATTTCCCAAAAAAGTGGTTTTCAGAGTGATGTCTGTCTGTGTGTATGTGTGTATGTGTGTCTGGATGTTAACAGAGCTAGAGTAGGCCCCAATGGACCAATTTTGATGAAATTGGAATGTACTGAAATTAAATCCACTGTAATTCCATTTGTTTTTTGTTTGTTTTTCATTATTTTATTTTGATTTTTTTAAGGGCAGTTCACCCCCAAAAACCCTAAAAAAACTAAAATCCAAAAATGTTTTAAAACGGCTCTAATGATTTTAGTTACAATTATGTGGTTTATTAAGGATAAAATCCAAATAAAATGACACTTTCCGCATCCCCGATAAAATTCGTAATTAAAAATTAAAACTAAAAATGTTTAAAAAATAATTTTTTTCATTAACAATCAAAAACTGCGAACTTGGAAATAAAGTTTACTTAAAAACTAAATAATCTAGTATTTTATATCATTGCTGTAAGTCATTTGGTTGCGGAGAAAATTCTATTTTTCGTTTAGCGGTAAATTCAGTACATTGTTAAAAGTCATAGATCCGCTTTGAGTCAGACTAGTGCTGCTCAGCTGGTATCCGACTGAGCCATCAAGACATTGTCGCTAAGAGGCTTTTTTAATACTGTTTTTATATTGTTTTTTAAATTTTTTTTTATATTGTTGGGAGAAAGTTTGATCAGTTATCTGATACTGTTTATTTAACCTGTTTAACGTAACTTAATCTTAATATAAATAAATACAAAATGAATAAATCTATAATTTAATTCACCACAGATTTCAGTTGGGAGCGGTGGTTTTGTACGATTAAACCAACTCATTATTCCTCACCGGGACGACGTGGCTGGATTCGGGTCGTTCAGAATAATAGTGTTTGTTTAGGGCAACCCTTACCCGTACATCCCATGTATTGTTTAATGTACTATCCGATTAATGGACTTTTTGAATAGCCGATATACACAGAGATAGTGAATTTTAATGTAATTATAATGGAAGTTTATGTTTATTTGTGTGTCCTTGAATAAACTGCACCAGGTAAGTGGACGTACTTTCTACCATAATATAAGTCAGAAATTTCTTTAAAAAAATTATTTATTGAAAAATTTAATTTTTCGTCCTGGATCTGAAAAAAAATTCATACTTCTTACAGCTTTTTTACATTTTGACCCTTATATTTTCTCAGATATGCAGGTGGTGTCATTGTGTTCAGGTTATTATGAATCAATGCCATTATTGTACTAGGTTATATAATTGTACGACGTTTGACACCATTCTGTACTATGCATGTACTATAACGAATAAAGAAAGTTTGATTTGATTTGATTTGATTTATCAGACAGTGAAATAATAAAACATTCGAGATATTTATTTAAAAAATAACACATACGGTACTATATTTTGGGTAAGTGACATGCAACAACATGAGCGAAGCGTTCGCACCTACAGTCAGGATTGCCGCTACGATCAGTTTAGGGGATGGTTTACAATTTAGGGGAGGCGAGTTGGGGACGTGACTGTGAATTAATTTAAACGTCAAACATAATTTTCTATCCCGGCAATTTCATCCAAAAAGCTTGATGGGAAATTGTTAAATGCTAAGTACTTACATCATGAAGTGCATAAGAGATTTTTACCTTCATTTTCTTACCTATGTCAAATAAATATTTGGAAAATGTTCCATATGTTTTTCTTGAATTAAATTTAAGTTTTATTAATAAGTAATTTTGAACAAAAAATCATCCAAGCCAAAATTATCTATAGGCCCTACAAATTAAATACAAGGTTTTCCCAGGAAGAGGCCTAAACGTTTGATTTTATATTACTTGTCCATTTAGTCACCAAATTTTTAAATATACACAATTTACAAAATACCGGTTTTTTTTAAGATATCCTGGATAAAATCTTGGTTATATGATGAACTTGTAAAAGTTGCTGTAAAGAATGAACAACGAGGATTAAATTGTTTACATTATAAATTCATGTTTTCATAAATAACTTTTAAATTCGTTTTTTTTTTTTTTTTTTTTTTTTTTTTTGTCATTTGTGTCGCTTCCATCTGTGTGTTCGGTGACTCATATTTTGACCTGCCACAGTTGAATTAAGCGTTGAATCTATGTATCGAGTGTATTTACGTTGCACGTTGTCGTGAGTTCTACAAAAAATATTAAATCTTCTTTTTAATATGCTGGTGACGATTTAAAAAGTACACATGCAGGCTATGAAAATAGAGTACATGTGCAACAGAGAGATGGATGACAGCATTTATAGCGCAGTCTGTCTCCCGGTTCACAATAACTACTGCATGTATGTGTTTATGGCACCGCTGTATTAAACACTAAACAAACAGCTCTACATAAACTTGACAAACCCTTAGGAGGAAACAAGTGTTCAGATGGTTTTGTGAGTACTTATTTGTTTAATCCTACAATTTCCATACAGTTTATTAACTCATAGATTCACTTTATTTTTTAAACAAATGTGTAGATGTGCCGACTGATTTAACTAATATAGCCTATTACTTTATATTGCACTCCGGACAGCCCAAACCTTCAATAGTTCTTATAAAAATTTAAAATAATTATTAAAAAATCCCTTTGCAAATGTCATATAAAAATGGGATTTTATATTATAACAATTTATGTTATGAAATTTGACAATCAATTGGTATGATTCCTTTTACATTCTGATTAACTAAAAAATTATTTACACTTCAAATAGTTAAATTAAATAACTCGATCTTTTACAAAATGTTTTACCACAGAATTGCTTTCAACTATATAATTGGTTTATAAGAATTTATATAATTATAAAAAAAACACCTATATTTTTTTCATACTTTCGCTCGTGTTTATGTCTTTACTTCTGTTGAACTCACAATGAGTGAGTTCGTTCGCTCCGCTCACTCGCCTCTACGTAACAATCTTTTGTATTTTTTTCCGTAGAAATTGAGCACAGTGTGACCAGGGCCGGCGACAAGGGGGGGCAGGGGGGGCAAATGCATAGGGGCCCGGGCTCACAGGGGGCCCGGGCCGACGAAAACCCTTTTGTAGATTTAAAACATCCGCAAGTGTAAAATGAACATTCATTGTTAAAAATTAAAATGAGTAAGTTCAAATGTTTTACTTCTGTTCTTTTTATTTACTGCTTAATGTAAATGAGCAGAGAATGATTAGTTTAGCTTCATTCTAAACAATAATTGCAAACACTGAGGATGGTGGCGCTACTGTGAGAAAATTCCCTAGAACAAGAACCGTTGTGCCTGCCTGGCGCTGGTCACACATGCACTCACGGGCCCGTCGGAGGCGCGGCATGACTCGGTGTCACGCCGGTGACTCGGTGTCACTACTAACACAATAAAACTAAGCATATGTTTCTTTCAAGCTCGCATTTCAGTGCTGTTGGTGTTTTTATGTTCTCATGTGATTGGTTTTGTACAATTCTGTGTTGTTGTAAGATAAGACTTAATATTAAGACTGTAAATAAAGATAGGCCGAAGTGAGCAAATATTTTTTAGTTTTTCTTCATAAAAGTGTTTTTTTTTTTTTTTTTTTTTTTTTTTTAATTTCTGTTGACTAGTAAACCTATTTTTTTTAGATTTTAGATTTAATGGTTCACCGACTGACAACTACATTTTTCTAATTTACATTATGACGTAAGGATTTTAAGGCCTCATTAAAACGGACTTTTGGTTGTGATTCTCGAACAAATGGGGTGGGATAAGGCGCAATCGCAGAGTAATGACCTTGACTGCTGGAAACGAATGTTCTCCCGGCGGGATGTTCTAAAATAAAAACAAAAATTATGACTTTGCTAGGAAGAAGGTTGAAGGGAAGTGAATTTTCATGGTAAGTAGGTTGGTTCCCTTAATCTAGGGGCCCGGACTTCATAATTGCGCAGGGGCCGGAGAATCCTGTCGCCGGGCCTGAGTGTGACCAGTGGTTATCAATTGATTGTGTGACAAACTTTCTTTCCCATTTATAATATTAGTTGGATAAAAATATAATAAAGAACTTAGTTTTCCCAAATAAAAGTTTGGTATGTGAATGTTGTCTAAATGGAGAAGAAGAAGAACTTCGAGTAAGCAGTTTAGGTGGTATTCCAGACGGTGTTATCTCCCACCTACAGCAACCGAACTAACAAGCAAACAAGTAGAAAATACCGGGTCTTCACAGAATTAAAAAAAAAATTAATAGAACATTAGTCCAGGCTATTAAAAATAATAAACCAAAGAATTATAATCTTTTTAATTAATAATTTTTATCCACAACTCGGATTAATAACCGAACCGGATTAATATCCCGAAAAAATAACATTCCGATCATTGAATAGAAAAACAATTATCAGATTGATTAGGTTTACAACATTCCTATGGAGATATGCAGTTGGATATTGTACATGTTATTCTACCTAAAATTTAAAAAAATCTCGATTTACATTGTTTTATCCTACGTACATAATTTTAATGAATATTAAACTATATTCAAATGTTTTTCACTAGAACAAGATAAACATAACATTTTTCTGTTTTTTTTTGTGTTTCCCTAAATTTTTGTAAACTTAAGTTACAAATTATCACATATTTTTTAATTTGCAAGGTTAATTTGAAGTTTTGAGAGGAAAAAGTAGATTCAGTGGGCAAGAAAATTGTAATTTAGTGGTATGTTTGTGTAGTTGATTGAACGTTTAAATGGGACCCACAACAATGAACAATGCGTTGCCACAAAACATTTTAGATTGGACAAATATGGAATGGATTGGAATATGTGACCTACCTTTAATCTTTTTCTTTTTTTATTAATAAACCAAATGCATGGGTACTATCACATATTTTAAGAACATTAATTTTCAAGTGAATCAATTAATACACTAAACTTTATTTAATATTAAACTGCTTAACAATTTGGAGGTTAAGCTATGTTACCCACATTATAACAATAAAAAAAGTTTTTCTTTGTCTAATCAATGCAGCAAGATAAATGGTAATTAATGACTTCCCCCAGTGATTGCTAATTAATGAATATAAATTATGCATTAGCACTTTTTAGGTTATTAATAATCTGTATCACTCAATATGATTGTTGATTAAAAATCAATCACGTTTGTGACCAAGGTGGTTTGTGACATGTTTCATTTAACAATGTTTATGAACGAGTTATTTATTGCCAAGGGGGAAATGTAATATAAAATAAATACATTACGATTATGGTTATTCTACCATTTTTGTTTCACTAAAACTAAAAGTATTGTAATTGCTAGGTCCTTTAAGACAGTGAAGCATGTGTAGCCTATCTTGGCAATACCTTTGTAATTAAGAAAGTTTTCCTGTTAGGTATAACTATGTAAAATTATTTTTTTCATTACATGTAGACTACTTTTTTGGCAATACCTTTGCAATTAAGAAAGTTTTTCTGGTAGGTATAACTATGGAAAATATATTTTTTCATTACATGTAGACTACATTTTTGGAAATACCTTTGTAATTAAGAAAGTTTTCCTGGTAGGTATAACTATGGAAAATATATTATTTTCATTACATGTAGACTACATTTTTTAACAACCCGCCTTTATTAATTTGTATTTCCTATTTTAGAATTTTCCTTTTAGGCTCTTAAAAGAGAACTAGCTTTTAGAAGCAGATGACAAAAACTGGTATGTATATATAAAACAAATTATTACTTTGTTTTATATGTTAAAGATTTAATTTATTTTATCTGTAGTTCAAAAACTTTGGTGTGTACTTGTGTTTAAAGACCAATTTCACTTTTGAAAAACATGACAGTAATATTCGTTGACTAATAAAAACCCCATACTTCCTTAAAAAAAAATCCCATTTTTTTCTATTTTCTACGTTTCAACAACGACCTTTTTGGAAATGTAAAATGTTTAAAAACTAAATTGTAAACCAAGAATTTTTATTACTGTATATCAGACAGCATTATTATAACGTTACAGACAGCGCAGGTTTACCAATACAGTAACAGTAACAGTGTAGTTGAGTTTCATGTGCGAATATCAGTTTGGCATCAATGTCATGACAGTACATTAGCTGCTGCTGCTATCTTGCAGACCTGCTTCTGACATTGAAATGACAACACCCAACACAGACGTTGAAAGCTACACATATCCCAGCTTATGTGTGTTTCTGACAAGATAACTAAATATGTTTATTAAATATCAGTGTTAGATAAGGTCACGTTAAAAAACTTCTCTTTATATCCTTTAATATATAATTTTTTGTAGTAAGAGTATTTAAGTGAGTAAAGTAATTATTGGGAGTACATTTTTACGGGTAAAATGTAGTAATTATAGTTGTAAATAATCTTGTATTATCAAATTTGAAATGCCTACGGTTTTTATGGCAGAGAGTTGTATTAGAGATTATATAATAAATTACGCAATTCGCACATACGATGATTGTTCCATTACGATTCATGTTTATCTTTCATTACTTGTGTGACCTCAAAAAGTGAGATCTAATGTTAGCGAGAACGTCAACTATTATAGGTAAGCGACGTCGGGCGTCGGTGTATTTTTTATGTATGACTGCTTAAATGATTGACAGGTTGGCATATTTATTCCTTTAAATTTTAATGATTTGCCTAATTTCAGTTGGTCATAGATAAAGTAGTGTAAGCAACGATATTGTACCAAGAAATATTAGATGTCCATAAATTGCTATTACTGTATTCTCAAGAATACAAGTGTAACAGAAAAGGAAAGAGGAAAAAACACATGACTGTTTTGTTATTTTTCAAGGGTTCAATATGTTTAATAGTTTGTGCTCCCATTTACTATTTACCATTTACCAATTGTTGGACTTGGATATGGGCTCGAATATGAGGAAATGATTGTGGCAATATTATTTGACTAAGACATTTTAAAATACTTAATGTAAATGCTTGAACGGAGCTATATCTCCAAAAAAGGGATTTACAATTTTCAGAAGAACATAATTTACCTTATAATTAATAGAAAATCAAGAACGATCCATCAGAAGGTAGCTTAGAGGTTAAACCTGTTAAATTAAAAGCTCTGAGTGCGGTTGATTGGCTGATAACACAATTGTAATTTACTAGTGGCCCATAGGGGCAAAAGCCCCTAGTCATAAAATTAAAATGGCATGAACCATAGCGGATTACCAGTTCTTCGCTACGAAAGTTTCCAGAAAATTTTAATTTAAATAATATTTTAACAATACCGTTTTAACAGACAATTCGCCCCCAAAGCACTCTTTACAGTAATGTACTATAGGCCACCCTTTTGTAAATGCTTCATTTTGTCTGTTGTTAAACTTATAAAGATCTACAAAAAATAAATTTTGAAAGAAATCATAATCCTTTGTTTTAGTATAACATGAAAAGCGGCAGTGAGAAAAAAACATGATGAATGTTCAGTAAACATTTAAGAGTCAATAAACTTTCAATAATTTGCATCACCTCTTTCATTGTCTTTTTCATCCCAAAATTAAATGTATTTTTAGCACCTGTCAGACTTTTTATTATTTTTTAGTCACCAAATATAAACACAGCGCCTCAAAATAGATCATCTTCACTTACTGTCAATATTCGTCCCTCCTAATCAAAAATCTTGACTTTGTGTAAATAAGTAGACTGTTTTTTAAAATCATACATGGGGAATCTTTAAAGAAGAATATTTTAGAAAATAATCCTTCTTATAATTTTCTCATTTTGTTGTAATGTTTTTGATTTGCTACATTTCCCCGTAGTATGCAGGATAAACGTCTCTATAATTCTGCCATCAATGAAAATGTCCAAAATGTTTCTGGGAAAATTAAGATAACAGAATACCAACACTTAGTTGAATGATACTCTTTAAGTTTCATCAGATAGTGTATCATCGTCACTCATTATGATCATTTGACACTTTTCGTCTTAAAATAAAACCAAAACATGCTTTAGTATGTGCGTTACTCATACCACATCGCCCATTGCGATGTGTCAGTTTTTTACAATTCAAATTATCATAACAGCAGTAACAATCAGCAGTCAATTTGTAATGGTTTGTAAGGTAGGTAACGCTCCGAGTAGAATTTTTAGTCGCTCATGCTCAAAGCCACAAAATAATGTCTTATTATAGTATTACCACTCTAGGTGTATTTTTGTCATTTCGTAATTACAAATTCTTCACTCAATACTATCATCTGGCCTCTCGTTTTAAAATCAAACTCTAACATATGTTTAATGTACACAAAGCAGACCTTTTTCAAATCCCCATGCTATTCTTATGGAGGACGTTTTACGTGATTTCTCATTTTCTGTTAACACTGTGGACACGCCAATAGTTTTCCCTCGTGTATGGGACTGAGACCATTAATTTGAGACCCCTCCCATCTTTCTGCGATTGGTACAACTCTCACAATTTTGCTCAAGAAATTGGGCTTACAGAATTATATATACTAGAGATCGCCTCCTGATCGAAATTCGATCAAAATTTCAGTTGATCTGGACCCAAGAAGCTTAAAACAGTTTAGAACTAAAACACCTGTTCTTCATAATTCTCTAGCAATTGTTTTTACAACAGCTGTCTAATGATTCATTCAATTCTCCTTTCTCCATAAGAATAACATAGGAACTTTGAAAGCCTGTGGGGCTTAGCCCTGGAGTCCGATGCGAATTAGAATGTGATTCTGGTCATCTACAGGACTATACCTTTCTAACGGTATGCGCGGATTTATCCTACGATGCACACGAGCTGAGAAAAAAAGGAGGAAACGAAACATGCTTGCCTATTAATATAAAGATAGATTGTTGCGACGTCATTTTCCAGGTGGTTTTTATCATGCCGTTTTTCACCCATAAAGCTGTGTTATCTCTATATCTTGCTATAGAAGGGTGATGTTTCATCAAACTAGAAGAATTAATTTGATTGCGGTAGAAAGTAGCAAACATTTCATTTTTTAGTTACGCCAACATTAATATTATGATTATTTAGACTTTAATGAGTATCGGTACACAATTAATAACATTAATTAAATTTGAACCTCTTTAAAAGTCTTGCGAATTCGCACTCGGTTTGCCAACGGAAATCATAGAAGAAAAACATACAGTAATTATTTGGTTGGGAAAATGAACTGGACGCTGCTATGCAAACCACTTCAAAATTTGCTAGATTAACAAGTAAGTCTGATATCTCAGTTGTTGGAAGTATTCCATAACTGTCATGTTCACCAATTCATTCCGGCTGTTTAAGAAAACATTGTGTAAGATGTAATAATTAAATGATTACCATTTATTTATGTTAATTTACTACAATATAACATATTGTACACAAGACAAGAGACATGGTCTTGGTGAACACTAGCTCGGGCTTTCTTGTTTATTGCTGTTTGTTTTGCTGGTTTGTAGGCTGTTGATTATTTGGCTGGTTTGTAGGCTGCTGCTTCTTCTGAAAATAAACAATACCAGGTCTTATAATTGCACTGTTATTATAATCTATAATATTATAATCTACTCTATGCGCTAATACCGGTTATCCAATCAAATAAAGACGATTAAAATTCAACTGTTTAAACCGAAAAGAATCAAAAACCTCAAAGTCTGTCTATTTCTAGGAGCGATTCCACAGGGGATCTGGTCTTTAAAAGTAGATTTAAACGTGTAGGCCTAGTTGTAAAAGAGATTGTTCGGAATCAGATGCATTATCACACCGGCTCATCAAGTCTTAGGTTCTCGTGATGTTGAACCTTTTATTTAAAGTAATGAAGTATAACTTATAGTTTGATGAGCTGGTTCAACGATCGTAAAAAAATATCTTTGTGTAGTGTTTCCCTGGTGTACACAGTGTGTAGGAATCAAGTTCCGGAATGGATTATAACCTAGTATTTGTTGAGCTGATTTAGTCTAAGTAAGAAAACATATGCAAATGTAACATTTAACTTTTTATCTCCGTCTGATATAAAAGCTTCAACGCTCATGGATTAAACACATGACCTAATGTGGAGTAAGTTTTTGGTCATATTCCTTGCGGAAAAATTGTTGGTTCGTATGGAGCCACGTCACGCGGGATGAAGGACATTTCAACAGGAATTGTGTTTCACGACTGACCTCTGTTTGTGGGTGGTACAGTATTATACCAGAGGCTCTCCGATTGCCGAGAGCTCGTCTGTGAATGCCATTCAGGAGCTCAATGTAAAAAAAATTATATGGTGTTTTTTGATAATTTTTATACAGATTTTTTTAGTTTTAAACATTTTAACTTGAGTTATTTTATAAACCAGGCTTTGTACTGTAAATTGACGAAGTTGAAACGTTGACCAAACAATATGTTTACTTAAAACACAAAATTAAATTAAAATCACAAATGGTTTAACGTAAAACAAAGCACACGTGTATATTAAATTTTTAATAACAGGAAATTGGCCGATGGATTACGTCAATTGTACATGTGTTCCAAAACTTTGTGAGCATGCACATTCATTTCATATTGCAACGAAACCAGGAATTATTGATTATGCTAAACTGTTTAATTTATTGAACTCAGCTTTATCATTTTAAATATTTATTATTATTAAACGAGATGCAAACGAAATTTAAAACATATTTTTAGAAAATCAAATGTTGATTTGACAGATCTCCAGTGACTTTATATCCACTCGGGGGGGGGGGGGGGGGGGGCTGTGAGGAGAAAAAACACGAGTTTGAAAAACACACACAAACGAAAAAGGGACATTCTAAAGATTCAAATTAATAATTGTTCGTATAGTCTGGTGATTTTAACACGAACTCTAAAGTTGACTAAATCAATAATGGCATGCAGGCAATAAATTTTTGCATTGAAATAATATTTTAAAACAATAAAATGCAACAACTTATACGCTTTTTAAACTTTCTGAAACTGTGTTTACAAAAAATTGCTCAGAATTCAAATATATTTTAAGCGGTGTATAAAATGACGACAATGTGGAACTATGAACCATATATGAGGTGTTTCTAGACACCCCAAAAGTAAGTGTTAAACAAATTAGTAGGATTAAAGTAATTAATAGGCTTCACTAATTAATTTGAGATCTTCATGTCCCGAGACATTTTGTGAACATTTCAAGGAGGAAAGATGAATTTGGTTAAACAATCGCCACCAACGCCAGCTCCCCACAAACCCATGAAAAACATGAAAACAATAACCTAATGTAGGTAAAATTTTATCACGGTATATAACATGTTTCTATATGTAGAAGGTCATTATTCTTCGGGAACTGCTAGTGGTTACTGTGATGTAAAACACCTTAGGAAATTCAGTGGATTTAATTGGTTAATAGATACTAAATTGTTGAAATAAAAATACAAAAAACGTCGTTTTTATAACTATTTAGTTATCTTTATTGTATATTATTTACAACTCAAAAATTTTACAGTCGGATACATAGACTAAAACTCCATAGGCCTACATATGGCAAAACAGATTGTTATATCTTTATAAAAAATTATGTTTTTACAAAACATCTTTGCAGTCTGCCGTATATAATGGACAAAAATATCATTTAACTATTATTGGTTAGTTATTGGTACAGAAACGATATACATTGCCCATTACATTACCTAAATTGCTATTGAGGAAAATAAAGGTAAAAAATAACTAAGCAATCAAAAAAGGTAAGTAATGATTTACAAAAACATCCATACATATTTAATACGTAATACGGGTTTTTGTTCAAGAAACTCCTCCCACAGTTTTCAACTGATTTTAATTTTAGTGCCATTGGATAGAGCTCGGCGGAAGTAGTTTCAAAATAAATTGGCAAATTATCCATTTAAAAAGAGAGTACCTACAAGTTCATAAAGTTCGTAATTTTCCCATTTGATTACCCATCAGTAAGGAAATTGATTGATTTTCAAGTAAACAGCTGTAAAGTGTAAACATCGGACATCAGCGAAAGTACACAGAATATCTTGAACTATGGTATTAAATTACCTTGATCGTTCCAGTTCATGCGTTGTGTGCAAAGACTACAACCTGGTTTCGGTGCTTAATTGCACCATGTTCACGTAGATATGTCAATCGAGAAAGTCATTTCTTCGGTCCAAAAAGGACGTCGTCAAAGGGTTTAAAAACACAAACACACACGAGACACATAATACGAAAATACGGAAAAGTTCTAAGTACGAAAAAGAATTTTTGTATCAAAGGTTCGTATATTTCGTATTAAAGGTTCCTTACTCTGTGATAGGACCTACTTTGTGACTCTCTTTATTCTTGGTACAGCGAGGCTTAACTGTTGTCGTCATTGAGGTTAGGTTAGGTTAGGCCTTTTAGGATTGATCTGGACTTTTGTTTCTGTTGGTTTTGGGCCAGCGGAATGGATTAGTCAATGGTTTATGTCATGTCGCATTCATCAATTTTCAGGTCTTTAGGTTGTAAACAATATACCACAAGACCAACTATAAGAAGTTCAATATATAGGAATGATTGATTTTTTTAAATTGCGTCATGGTTCACAAATATATTATGTTTTCATATAAAAAGTTTGATCACCGCTATAAATTATATCTCCACCAAAGGACGACTGAACTTTGGAATTTTTCCCCATGTGGCTAAAACTTTTAAGAAAATGCTCCAGACTTAATTCACTACCTGTGTACAATATAAAGTTCTATAAATTCAGTAAAATTATTGATAACTTGGCGAATATCATGCTATCCACGATTCCACGAACGAGCTCGTGAGCTGAACGGGGTTTGAGGAAATATTTTAATTCAATCCGGAAAATTAAAAAGAAGAACTGCTAATACAAAAACTGTAGCAAACAATATGTTACATTAAATTACCTGTCATATTAGGGCCACTAGTGTGGCGTAATATAAGGACAAAAAAGATGTATCTGTCAACAATTATATTAGTTTTTATATTATTATCTAGTGGAGGCAACACCTCCTAGAGTAATAAGAGAAGGCCAGACGACTGAAATTCATGACGTCATTTAAGTAGGCTGATGTGTTATGTTATGATGTAAGAAACTGAAAACAGATGTGCTACTGTCAGTTGACAGGGGTTTCATCTGTCATTACTATTTGTTTACATACAACAAAAAATCCAAACAACATGAGATGTTTATCGGCTACACATTATAATTTGTTTCTCCTCTTTTAGGATAGGCCAGTTTCTAAAATCATAGAATTAAAATCGTGTTTAAATTTGTTTTATTTGTCATTATGAGTGTTTCAGTTAATTATTATTGCAGTAGATTTCTTTCGCGTTTATGAAAGTAAAAAGTTATGCAACAGTGATCTATTCGTTTTTGTTATTTTCGTGTTGCTGTTAACTTAATGTGTGTAATCTTGACTGTCGAGGCCAATCTAACTGTTATGAACTAACTCATTTTTTAATCCCCATTGTGCTTTTATCAAATGCAAATTATTTCTACAATTTTAACATAGATATACTGACTTAAAATAATTGGAACGGCACATAAAACCATAAGCAGTATGATAATACATTTATTTTATTCTTAACAATAACTTACATTTATTTTATGGATCTTAAATTATGTTTCAGGCTAACAAATTACAGATATGAAGTTTAGCCTAAACTTAAATTTTTTGTACACAACGTTGATAGCCTACCAATTTATTTTTGTAAAGTACTGAGTTTTTTATTTTTAGAACCTTTAGTTTTAAAAACGTCGTTGGTTTTCCGGCAATAGTTTTTCAACAAAGTGTTTGCTATGCAAGTGATTACTGTGCTAACAACTATGTATATGTGAGATTCACAGCCAAAAGCGTAGAAAAAGCATTCATCTTCGCTACTTAAATTGGTAATAAAGAAGTTTATCAGGAATTGTCTTTTATTTATAATTCCTAAAAACTCCTCTTCATTGCTTGCTAACAACTTATTAAAAATGATATAACAAAACAAAACAGTTTTAATTATTTTGTTTTGAGGGTAAAGTAACCTGCCCCGGGAAATAGAGCGGATCAGGCAATAACTGTCATCAACGGATAGTTCATTGTCTAACACTAATTGTGATTTACAGGAATCACACTTCACTTTTTTTGATGCACTGTAACAACAGTAACCAGCGAGATAGACAATCACGGGTAGTTCATGGTCAACATTATCATAATCTGAGTCTGTGATTTCAAAAATAGGTAAAAAGTCATCTTCTAAACGAACCTCTTCCAAGTTGCCAATCTTCAATTCATCGTCATCTTTAAATTCAACAACAGGAATATTTCCATACATTGATTTTAAGCTCAGAAGTGACTGTATTCTTAACTTCTTTTCAACCTCGTAAAGTTGTCGTACAGATATATTATACTGTCCTCCCGCCAGCTGGCGATATTTTCCAAATCTGTCCTCCAAGCAGTCGGTTTGAAATTTTCCAAGAAGTAAATATTTCAGTTGAATTTCATCGAAGCAATACTTTACAATCTCAAGTAGCCCATACGTAGTGTGAAGTAGAGCACCATGCGTTTGTTTGGTCAGGCATTTTGTTTTAAATTTATTTTCCCATACATCCAACCAGTTGATAAAAGACTCCCAGAAAGATATCTTTGAATCAGCTTTAACTTCAGCTTTTTCCACGTTATTAGTCTTTTGATCGGTATTTGTAGGATGGAAATAAATTGGTTCTTGAAGAGGGTCATTGAGCCTTTTTCCTTTAAAGGGTGTTCTTACATTTACAATCTTCCACCACTTGATTATGATGCTTAAAAATGTTGCCGTATCATCACAGCCATCTATGGAGAATCCAAACTCTCTCAGGGCCTCTACAACAAACTGATTAAATACCTTTAGTGCTAGCTTTACATTTTGCCTTTCCATGCTAGACGGATAGAGGGCCTTGAATGATAAAGTGTTACCAAACTTAAGTAGCTTGTCGTACTCTAAACGATGAAGTTCTATCAAGCATTTGAATTTTGCCACTCTCAAAGCTCCTGTTTCAAAATCAGGAAAGAACAGTTCTTGGTCCATGGAGTTTAACCAATTGTTTCTAACACACTTTAACAAATGGACAGGATCAAACAAATAAAATAACGGTCTGTTTTTGTCATACGGATGTGGAAAAACAATACTTAATTTTTTTAATGGCGAAAACTCACTCATTGCTTTACTATTAACTGAGTTATTATCACTTATAACACAGAAAACTCTAAAACCAATGGTTTCCAATTGCAAAATTAAGTTTTTGACAAATGAATAAAGTTGCTGATAATTAATTGTGCTTATTGGTGCAATGTGAATTACCTCTTTAAAACTTGATTTAATGCTGCTTATCATGAAGACATAAGCTGACGTTGCTAATTCAATACAATTATGGGCGTATCCAACGATGTTCCCGCCTTTGTAGTCCAAGTAAGGTTGAAGGTGAATTTCATCCATCAAAAGCATTACATGTTTATCGTCTGCCTTCAAGTAACTGAATATGTGTTTCGCATAAGCTGAAAACGATTTATTTTGTTCAGTAATTGGATTAGTCATTAGCTGATTGCACACTGTTTTAATTGTGGATGGATGAGGAAGAATCAAACAGTTTGAATGTCTGAGGAACTTATAAGCATGGGGGCTTATTGAATGTAGTATTGAGGAAGTGATAATCGTGTCGGCGCTAAATCTATGGCGATGTTTGTTGGTAAGTAGAAGATTGATTTGATTACAAATGAAGTTAAGTTGAACAAAATCTTCTTTCAACACGTTTAAGATGGCTATTACGTGTAATAAAATAGACTGAAAACTTGTGTTGATCTGACTCTTATTTCCTTTGTCACAAAAGTTTGAACTGTCCCATTGTTCACGGTAGCTTGAACTGATATTTTCGGAATTTTTGTCAGTAGACAGTTTTTGTGAAGTGGATGTTGGATTGCTAACAGATTTAATATGATCCAGAACTTCTATGATTTCGTCAATATTTGAGGAGGTAAAAGGAGTTTTGACATTATTTGATCTAAGAAATATTTCTTGTCCATGCAGGTAGGTATTTGTTGATAAAGAATCATTAACTGTAACAGCATACGTAATTACAGGTCCAGGTGTGTAAACCATTTTGAATATTGTGGTAATATTGGGGCCGAATATCACATTCCAATCCTCTTCAAGGTTGATACCGTCACTTCCAAAAAGCTCCAGGAACTCGTCGTAAGTTTTGAACGACCTTGCATCCAATGTGGTTTCGTGGTTGTTTTCCTGGCTTACAGTGGGGACTGTTTGGGCTTGCTGTACTTCAGGGGTATTTTCATTTTCATTCTTGTTGGTTTGAAAGATTTCTTCAGGATTGCATATGTTTGGAAATATTTTAGGAATAGCGTCCTTTTTTAGCCTGGGATAGCGCAGTGGCACAGTTACATTTTTTAGGGTCTTCAAATCGGTGTATGTTGTTGCCCACTCAATATCTTCCTTTTCGAAATGTAAATGACACACTTTACTACGTTTAGTAGGTGTGAAGCCATTAGCGTTGATTGCAGAGAGCCAATTTAGATAATTTTTTTCAATTTTGGGAAAGTTAAATACGTGTACTTTGATACCACTGCCGCCGTCGTAATTTCCTCGACAACCCGGAATGCAACATTTATAAGGCATGCTTACATTTTTTCAAAAACGTTACATTGAAACTAATTTCGTGATTTTAGAATTAAACGCCAATTAGATTAGTTCAGAAATTTAAAAATATCAAACTTAATTTAGACAAAAACGCAAAATAGTAAATAATTTGACATAACCTTGTATTATTTATGAAATGTGTACAAAAAACAAATAACAAATATTGTAAACATTCAAATTTTTTCCTCACTTAGCTTACGTCACTACCCAGATGTTCTCTTTAATATATGAAATTTTGGGGACTACCAGCACCCTCTATAGAGTGAGTTGGAACTAATGATTTACCACATCAGCCTACTTATATGACGTCATGAATTTCAGTCGTCTGGCCTTCTCTTATTACTCTAGGAGGTGTTGGTGGAGGCCACTTACATGTTTCAGAAGTCGTCGTAAAACTTATATCGGAGGATTTCGTTTTCGTTGTCCCCTTAACTTTCCAACTTTTCAGCCACTAATTTTGTTTTTGACTAATCGCAAGCCTCTATCATACTAAAAAGTTAGAATATTTGAAAATATAATGTAAATTGGTGAATGAGTTTATATGTAATTCTATTCTATACCTAAATTTAAATGATTTATTAACTTGGACCGATTAACGACTTAATGACTTATTAACGATTAAATCAACCGTGTGAAAAAAATATAATAAAAACTGAACAACTTGCTCAAGTATTGAATAATAAAGTTGCTTTAGGCGTACATATATAGCTCATTTGCAAAACTGTTATTTAATTGAGGGACCCTTAAAGTTTTTTTAACATAATTTGTGTGTGGCAGCTAAACCATCATTGTTACTCAAAATTTAAAACCAAAACGAAAAATACAATAAGGTGGGGGGCCATGAGAAAAAGAGAAAAATTAGTTATTTAAAAAATCTGACAATTTGTTACAAAGAACATTCAGAACAAGCTATAACTATGGTCGATATCTTCCATCAAGGAACCCCCATCCGATACAAGTAGGGTTGACTGGAAGCACCTGAAAGGTGTAGGCCTACGTTCCCAGATGAAGTATTTTATTTAATTTATAAAGTAGAAAAGCGATAGATTGTGCCGTAGTCACCAGACCGAATGTAATTTTTCATAAACAATTTTTGCCAAAGACCAAGTTTACAAGTCAATAGTCCTTAATATTCTACAATTGAGACTTAGAATCAATGCAATCTTTAACAACGTCACGGATAAAATGTAAATTTGGTGTGTTCAGAGTAGATAACCACCGTTGACAAATGAAGACATTTTTCAATAAAAATTGTATCCAGAAAAACTTAAGAATATTTGTCTTATTTAAAATGTATAAACATTTTTACACGCCTCCACATAAACTGTTAACATAACAACAACGTTGTTCCAGTATTTTTATTTTATATTATATTTTACTTAATTTTTACATGGCTGTATAAACTGTTAAGTTTTTGTTGGGTCTTGATACTACTATTAATGTATTATAAATTCAATTATGGCATGGAGGAAACAAAGGTTTATTTAACTGTTCACCAAAATCACTAAGTTTGGTATAAGTTTTTGTACTTGTTTGCCAAAATAGAAAACAGAAATCAAAAACAGGCACAACAATGGAACCTGATGATAAATACCGTAAAACCTGCAAAAATAGAGGAACACACATATATTACAACCCGAAATGCAATCAGTTTTCTAAACCAATGGTTTAAAGACACAGAGTAATTTTTAATTCTAGGTATTACTTAAAACTGGTATTCACGTTTTACAAATTAATTAAACATTTAGGCACAGTGGCGGATTTACGAAGGTTGGGACCTTTTCTGTGGGACCCCCCCCCCTCATCACTGACCAAAGTATGACACTAAAATCATCAAATTAAGCTAAAATTGGCTAAAGTCATCCTTAATTTTTTTCTTCTGGTACGAGTAAAATGTAATTGTATGTGTACACTCTGATCTCTGAGAACAGCTCGTCTTGAAAAGATGCTGGATTATCCAGCTGTTAAATGGTGGTGGGGAAGGGGCAATGATATGCTTTATCATTGACTATATTTATAATAAATGGATCTATGCTATAACTGGAGTCACTAATCTCTATTCAAACGTTTGTGAAAAGCGTGCCGCTGTATTTTAGGGATGTTATGTCCGTTATGTTGGTCAAATTACTGTTGGTGGGAGGCTATCAAAATAGTCAAGATGGCTATCCGTACTCAATTTTACCAATTGTTACTAAATTCGACTAGCCTAGAGTACCTTGTCTTGGAATTTGGTATACGCGTAGCTAGCAGCTGTAGATATCAGGGAAGCCGCTACGGCCTTGACGTCTTGGCCGCTAAAGATGACCCCGAGAGGGTCGGTGGGGACGACGAGAGACATCGAGGACATCAGGAGAAGAGCCACGAGGGCAAAGTGGACTGTCTTCATGTCGCAGGGGAGAAGCCGTGACGTCACAAGAGAAGTGTCCCGGGGGGATCCTGGTAGTCTTCTTGGAGGTCTTGGGGATCTTGGAAAGGTAGAGAAAGGTAAACCGAGAGAAAAATGAGAGAGCAAAGAAATGAGAAGAGTAAATAGAGAATAAGAGAAGTGTCTGGGAGAGAAGTGGTTTTGGAATTATAGAGAGAGGTAGAGAGAGCTAATATTACAGGCAAATTGGTTCAACGTCGGTCGAAACGGACGTCACAATGGCACAACCGATTAAATAATTAGCTTTGAACACATGTCTGTGTGATTACACAACATTATGAAACCGCAGAATGAACTTTTGAATAATGTTTGAAATCAAAGCACAAATAACTTTATTTGATGTAACTATAACTTTATTCCTACTACAATAAGTTTGTAAAATTTGTCATACTCACCCTTCAACCAAATTCATCTTAAAATACATTCATCTTAAAAAAGATTAAGACCTACCTAGTACGCATGTCGATTTCTTAAAATTTTATTATGTAATAAGTGAATTAATTAAATTCTTACAGTGAAAGACTATTCCAATTTTCAACCCATTTTATGTTTGGGTTTTATTTTATAAAACATTTAAACGTTCACTTTTCATTATAATTTCCTGAGATTTTATGATATTTTTGGTATCAAGAGACACAAATTCATAATAATATGATGCTTATAAGAAAGAGGATACATTACTATTCAAAGGAAAGTCTTAAGTGGCGAGTGGTTAAATAAAGAGATTAAGTTCTTTAAGCTTAATAAAGCTATAATATTAATAATGTTTACTAGAGACCGCCTCCTGATCGAAATTCGATCAAAATTTCAGTTGATCTGGACTCAAGAAGCTTAAAAACAGTTAAGAACTAAAACATCTGTTCTTCCTAATTTTCTAGCAGTTGTTTTTACAACAGCTGTCTAATGATTCATTCAATTCTCCTTTCTCCATCAGATTAACATTGGAACTTTGAAAGCCTGTGGGGCGTAGCTCTGGAGTCCGATGTGAATTAGAATGTGATTCTGCTCATCTACAGGAATATACCTTTCTAACGGTATGCTCAGATTTCTCCTACGATGTACACGAGCTGAGAAAAAAGGAGGAAATGAAACATGCTTGCGTATTATTATATAGATTATTTTTGTTAAGAATATAATATTATAATATAGTACCAGGTAAACCGAGCCTTGCTCGTTGGTTTTAATTCACCTTTGTTATATTGTCATGGTAAAAACGAATTAAATTTCCACCAATAACGAACTATGCCTCTTCAGTGTTAACAGCTGTTTCAAAAAGTCTGCTTAACATTAATGTTTCTTTCTTTGTTTACATTTCGTTGTTATTTCGTTACCAAAATAGCAACCCATAAGACTAATGTTAAAAATTACGATTTTAAAACTAAATTTTAGACCAAATTCAATTTTTCCTGGGGTTGAGGCTGTTTCCAATCTTATTTTTGGGCCAAAACCCTCTTAGATGCACACTTTAAGCAAAATCTAACAGCTAGATTTCGAGATCGTGGAACACACATCCCTTCAGACATTGCTCGTATTATAGTATAGGATTAAAATTGTTTTTTAAAGTAATACAAATATATGGTTTTACACGTTAGTTACAATAATTTGAACAATTCTTTCAGTTTTGATAGTTTTCACGCAGTAGGCCTGTGTTGATTTGATAGTATCCTTATGTCTTTAAAAACACTGATTTAATTACGTGTTAACATTTTATTTATCGAACTTTACATTGAAGAGAATTATTAATTTGTTTGTATGTTTTTCCGTTCACAAAAGGTGCAGCTATAGATGTTTTGTCCCGGGATCGGAGTGTAATATAGATTTGCCGGAGGCTACATTTAATTATTCACCGTCCAAAGAGTGTTTCCTCGAATACCAGAGAAACCGAATGCGTTTGTGCACCATTCTTTACTTTTTTACTTATGTTTTAATACAGTATTAATTATTGTGATAAAATAAAATTATTAGGATTTGTAAAGTAAAACTAGTTGAAAGTGTTTAACTGTTTAAATATTCTCTGTCTTGCTTACTTAGCCACTCAGAGTATTTATTTTTTATATCTGGTTAGCTGCAAATTCAGTAGGATATAAAATACCTCAAAAAATACCGCGTGTCCATAAAGTCTTGCCCTGATAAAAAAACCGAATAATGTGAAAACTATCAATAGTAAGATGATGTTTTATATCTAGTTTTAACAAGTGACTTCTCAAGTTTTTTATAGACATGTACAAACTCAATATACACTTGCATACGTGCTCCTTGCGGGACCACGGAAGTCGGCACCAGTTCTTAGTCGCTATAAAAAAAAAAAAAAAAAACAATGAAAGTCGGCACCCGTCCCGGGAGCGGCCGCCATGACACCATGAAAGTCGGCACCAGCCACGCCGCGCCGGTTCCTCCTTCCACTTTTACCTCCCCTCAAGCCCCCCACACACTACCAGACCAGACCGTCTGGTCTGGTGTCTGGCACTTGTCGTATCGTGTGTGGGGCTGTCTGCGGACCGATTTTCTCGGACCAGACTGTCTGCGTGTCTGATGGTTCAACCCTCCGACCACCGACGGTCTGAGGTTCCCCCACCACAATTTTTGTCTGGTCTGTGAGTGTGTAGCGCTGTCTGACAGACGCCCGACCGTCGCGACAGTCTTCATCCTCGGACTAAGTATAACTGGACCGAGCCCTGCCATGCAAAACTGAACCAAAAAACGTGGAAGTCTGGAGCCGGACGGGTGGCAAAAGGATCCGATGTCGCGGGACCCGAGCAAACAACATCCAAACAGCGCTTCATGTAACCTGACATTTAAGCCATTCAGAATGAAAATAAAAAGGTTAAATTTATATTAAAATTTTCATCATGAAATTGTGAATCTAATGGTATGTATTTAAACTTTAAATAGTCTGCTACTAATTTTAATTATTAGTTAAACTAAAATTCTTTTTAGTTCGTCTTAATTAGTGACACGACAAAAGTAGTATGCGAGAAAGTTTTTTATTTTTGGGTCAGGTAAAAAGTGTCCGTGGAGAAGTTGTAGACGACATTCTAAATAATTTTTTTTATCTCAAGTAATCTTTTCTAACGTTAGCCGTTTCCGCTACAGATAATTTTTTATTTCAGTGGATTCGGCGCGAGCGCTGATTCTTGAAAACCTGCGAGCCCGACGCGCGAACCATACAACAGACACAATACCGTGATATAAATAAATCATATCGTGTTATAAAAATATATAAAAAAATCAGTCAGTATTTAGGACACCGTGAAGAGAGAACGTAGTTGCTGTTATGTTTCTGATCAGTTTTTAGTTATGGCTATATAGTTTTTTAGCTATGGTAAAATCTTGTGCATATAATTGCACTAACCAAGCTGACGGACAGAACAAAGACCTGTCATTTTTCAGATGAGCCCGATTATTATGTAGCCATACGAAGGCTCCTATTAATAATATAATTTTAGTTCTAAACAACATCGTAATATTTTTAAATATATTTTAAAGAAAAAGTTTCACATTACATATGTGGATTTATTACCAGGGCATTGCAATCAAGATTGTCATGTCAACATTGTTTAATGTAGTTTTGTTAAGAAATTATAATAAAAATGAAAGGTACGTTGACTTTGTAAATGTGTTTACTCTTATTAAAAGTAAGTAAAGATGTCTTTGCTCATTGTCAAAGCTTTGTTAACAATTGTGACCTAAAGCAAATATCTATGAATTTATAACATTGCTTGCATGCAATGAACTGGGGACAAGGGTTTTTTTCAAAATATCCATCAGTCGAGGAATGTGGGGTTGACCCTCATTGTATAAAATTAATTAAGATGATAAGTTTTATGTTTTTGAAAATTTGTCTCCATGATTTGGCTAAGACAGCAACTGCCGCAGAAAATGTTTCTCCAGGAACTAGACAAAATTAAAAAAAGTTATTTGACTAAGTCATATTTAACAGGGATTGTAAATAAACAGTAGGAGTGTGTACAGTTAGTTTTTTATCCTACCACCCATTTATCTCTTCAAACACCAATTTGTAGCATCCTGAAATATGTTACTTCTTGTTTTATAAAAACTGCACCGTAATAACAGCTTATATCATAACAAAGAGATGCGAGATACTCGCGCGCGATTCCGCGAAATCCTACGCTCTAGAAAATAATTTGTACAACGATATCTGCTAGTCTCACGAAGAAATGCTTGAGATAAAAAATAAAATTCAGAATCTTAGCTACAATACTCCCGCTGACAGTTTTTATTTGGCCAATAAATAAAAAACTTTCCTGCATCTTACTTTTTTCATGTCGTTACTGAATTGAATTAAAAGTAAGTTTGATTAAACTATGTATTATTATTATTTACCAAACCTTTTCTTAATGTATTAAATACTGTAAGAATCACCATTTCAAACAGAAAATTTTAATAAAAAGTTAACGTATTTATGTAATGGTTTAGTAGGTAAAAATACAGGTTTTTTGAAGCGCTGTTTTGGTTTCCGTCGCTCGGCTCCGCTGCTTTTTGCCACCCAATGGTCCTGAGACGTCCACGATTTTCGCCCATTGAATGAGCGGTCCAGTTATACTTAGTCCGAGTCTTCATCCGCCTGTTGCAGTGAGCGTTGCTGTTCTAGCGCAACGTCGTGATGTCGTCCCTAAATAAAGTGTTCTTTTTCTCAATAAGAGGCTTAACCATATTGAGTAGATCGGTAAAACACTGCTCGTCCATTCGTAAAAAATTTCTAAAATCACTCCCGTCCAGTTCTTTTAACAAATTTAAGTGTGTAAACCTTTTTTCGATCATTAAGCCACTGCTTAGCCCGTATTTTCCGTGTCTTCCGGCGTTTTTCCTTAGTTATCAACACACAACTAAGAGCTAAACCTAGTTTCTTATTCCTAGACAACACTGGTGCCATGACTAGGTGTTCTCATCACGTTGTCTCAACTACGAATGTTTGTTTGGCCTGGGAGTGTGTAGAGCCGTCCAAGACGGTCTGCTTGCAGCCAGACGGTCTGGTCTGATAATGTGTGGGGGGCTTCACGCTCATACCCCGTCATCACTATTCACTCTCTGAACATTACCCCCTGTGATAACTTGAAACCCCCAATGTCATTACCAACTCACGGACGGGGCTTATTTGCATAAAATTACAGGCTGTGTAGACGATATTAATCTAAAATATATTTTATTGACATCTACACAATTTAGGAATCATCCTTAAATTAATGGTTTTATTAACGTATAGTTAAGTATAAATTTTTTACTCTCCATACTTGTGATTTTCATGTTATTCATTGATAAAACTTTGACCACAACATATCTTACACGATAATATGAATAAATAGTGACAACTCTAATTATATTTTAGACAAATGTATTTAAACTATTTCGGTTCGTAAAAGCTAAAAGTCATCGTTACAAAACGATGTTACTGGATTTTTGAACTTATTATGTTCCGGTTCTACTATTAATCAGTTTAATTGTTTCTTTATAGAAGGCTGTATGCCTAGGCGTTTCTTATCTGTTACTTTATTTATTTGCAGATGCAGGACAAAACTGTAACGAACTTACGTGTATATTTTTTACAGTTTAAATACATCATCTAACGTACCGCTCCCAAACATTTACATTCTTTCACATATTACCTAAAAAAATAAATACTCGAGGTATTTGTTCGTAAGTAACTAATTACTGTCTCAGTAGGTTATCAGCATTTTACTGTCTTAAAAAACGAGTGACCGCGTGCGATTTAAAAATTGGGAACAGAGCACCCGACTGACTATCGGTGCAGCAAATACTTCCAAGGGTCGACGGTAATCAATAGAGGAATGTCAAAATCATCAATGGAGCTGAACCCTGCACTGATCTAAGGTAAGTGGTGAGAGAGTTAGCAAGGGGGCAAAAGACAAGAGAAATAGGGGTAAGACGGCGCTGTGGAGGGGAGACTACCTGAGGCCACTGCAAAACCTTCCTGGTGCCGACTTTCATTGTGGCATTAATAACGCTTCGATGATTTTTGCCGATGGACAGGTTTTGGTGCCGACTTTCATGGTCGCCGCTCCTTGGGTTACCTGTTAATCTTCTAGGCCACTATTATTTTTTTAACAACAGTTTTATTTTATTTTAGTTATCATTTTCTAAGTATTGTATTTATTATTCTCTCTTTTAGATTTTTGAGATTTGAATTGGACTTGTATTTAATTGAATTGGTAAGCCAAAATGCTGCAACCGACAACATTTTACATTATGGGCTAAATTTATGCTTTCCTACCTTTTTATCACAAAAATTAGGGGAAAACGTATATGATGTTCTAGTTTCAGAAATACATAGATGTCTGATTTTTTACCCCTTGGTTGCCCATCCTCTGTTGAATTATGGGCCCCTAAAAGTCAAGAAAGAATTAGGACCCTACTTAGATGGATTTCCTATTTAAAAACCACATTGTATTCAATAGGTGAAGGGTATTTAAAACTCATTCTGTATGAGTAAAAGTAGGGATATCCACATTCATTTGATCTTTGGTTTCTTAGGACCACCAATAGAATCTCAGAAATCTAGGCTACTTATGAGTGTAAATTATTGTGTAGCCTACTTATAATTGAACATTTAGGAGCATCAGGGGGGAATAATGAATGCAAAATTATTTGAAATCAAGCAAACCAGATTACAGTAAATTAATCTTTTTAAAGGTTGTTAATTAATTACAGGTGCTAAAAGATAATAGAACACCGTTTAAAATAAAATATTTTAATAAATACTTTTCCTCAACAAAATCTATGAAAAAATTAATTGTAAATTGTTTTTACTATTCTTAACAACCTCCAATTAAAATTACATCAATATCTAAGGAAAAAATCACTATAAGCCTACTATAGTCTCAATACTAGTAGCAATCCATTTACAAAATTAATCAATTCTTATATAAAACAATTTAATGTTTGCTACTCTTAGATATTGATTTATTTGCTACATAAATTCAGTAGCCTGGTTTGATAAAACACGTCTCACCTATTACAAAACAGCGACGAACCATGAGGATTTATTGTTGAAGAACGGCAACATAAAACCCAGCCGGAAAATGACGCAGCAACAATTACAATTCTGTTATCAGCCGCAACCAACGAACCCCTCAGGGCTTTTAATTTAATTAGCAGGTTTATCTTCTAAGCTACCTTCAGATGCTGCGTTCTTAATGTTCTAAGTAATCCAAGGCAAGAAAAAAGTTTTTATGTTTATTTTATTAAACACTTTTGTTGTGGATGTATGCCAAAAATTTTAACTCAATGCGTAAAAAATATTTTTTATAACGTAATTAGGCTACTTTTAGCCGTACTTTAGGCAAAAACTTTTTGAGTACAGAATTAGAGCCAACAACAGCCCAACATTGTATGCATGGAAATTGTTTATAAAATCCATCATGTTCTTATCAAATATTTCATTTTACTTTGGAAAAAAATTATTTTTTTGTGATTAAACTCTTACAAAATAACAAGAGGCTATTACATGGTTTCTCTCTTCTGTCTCTACTGTTAAGCTAACTACATAACAAAAATAATATAAAAATTTAAAAATATATTTGAAATGGGGAATGCCATTTTAGGTTTGTAATAAATCTCAGCGCAGTAACTTTAAACCTAACATTGGACTATTTTCATATTCAATGAAAGTTTATTGAATATAAAAGTAAAAGGTTATTTTAATCATCAGAAAATCATACCAGATATTTTCATACCATGATATAAATTAAAAATGTTTTTACAGTAACAAAAAAGGAATATTGTTTTACTTGTGGTGAGATGGCTTGAATGACTGTGTATTAAAAGATTTAATATCATAAACTTTTATCATAATCATAAATAAATGTTTTACTTTTAATGTCATTTTATTAGAAAACTATAAAATGTTTACAGGTTTTATTAATTGTAGGTTGCCTTATCTGTAACTGAAATTAAATGGTTAAGTATACAATACCATAACTTGGTTATTGTATGGATGTCAGCAACCTATAGCCAGGGAGATGTGTAGCTTTCAACGTCTGGGTTGGGTGTTGTCATTTCAATGTCAGAGGCAGGTCTGCAAGATAGCAGCAGCAGCTACTGTACTGTCATCATAACATTGATGCCAAACTGATATTCGCAAATGCAATTTAACTACTTACACTTTTACACTTTAATAGAACTGCGCTAACATGTACATGAGATGTGATGATGTGTTACAATACAGTTCTCGGGTTGAAAATTTGATTCAGATCTGTATTATTGTACATTTTTCTTATTTTTACTACTGCATGATAATAATTACATTGCTACACCTGTAAAGAATACGCAAAGTAGTGCATTTCCGTTTTAATTTAATTCCCGGGCACTAAATCAGGGTTATCCTATTTAAATATAGGGCAATGCTAATTTAGAAACTTTATTAAGTTTGAATATTTTTTTGGTGGGGAGCCTGGTATCAATGGTGATAAGTCAAGGGTTTTTTATTTTACTTTTTCGGTTTTGTTTAATAGAGATAGTTTCCCTGTCAAATAGTGACGATCTAAAGGTTATGTTTGCAATCATTCCAACAGAAAAACCTAAATTACATTTTGTATACAATACAAAATTCAATCTGTAGAAATTGTCTTGGTAAAAAAATTTTGTGCGTATTGTGAGCACAATAGTCATTTTGCACTCTCGAAATGTTTGCCCGCACTCAGCTTCCTGCGGCTATCCTCGAGCGGAAGACGTACTTTGCACTCTTAATACTCAAATGATTATCTAATGTTTTAACCATTGCAAAAATACCACCCGATAAACATAGTGTAGTTTATTGGTTTTAAACAAATAATTGTGTAAGTAAACACACTATACTACACATTTTAAAGAGTGAAAGCTGTGTTATATAGACACACAACCAATAGTTTATTTTTGTACTCTACTTTTTGTTCGTTACAAAAACTATTAATTTTTACCAATTAAGTGATGGGTATATTTATAATTTATCTTTTCTATTTTAAAGTATACAACTGATAATGATCACTATAAAATACCCCGTCGCAGCAGAACTGCATACTTAGCGAATTTCCAAAGAAATTTGAGATTTGCATTTTCCCCATAAAACACCATGGGGATGTTTATTCAATGTTTAAAATTTGAATTTTTTTATGTTAGTCTTTTGGATTGCCATTTCGGTAACGAAATAACAATGGAAGGTATACATAAATAAAGGAGTACTGATATAAAGCAAAAAATCTAAAATATAATATGATATAGTATTCTATAGTCCGTTTTTTTCAAACCTGATCCTTCTAGGTAGAGATGGTGGTGGGGTTTGTTTATCCTTGCTAATATCCCATTGGCTGGAGCCCTTTGGGTTTTTTTGTTGTTTTTGTTTTATTTCACTGTTGCATACCAGCTGGTAATTTTACATTACAACATATTGTGTATCAGTTTTACAATATTATTGGTAGCAGTTGTTTTTTTAACCAGTTTATTTTAGAACTGTTACTTTTTAACAAGGAATAGGTTTGGCTTTAAAATATAACAGCTGACTATAGGAGTTACTGAAGGACATTAAAACTTATTTAAAACGTTATTCAAGGAAATCTGATACTTCAAACATGTTTGTCACGAGTTTAAACTCTTTGTTTACAATTTAAACCTCTCCCCCACCAAAATATTCTGGTGAAGGATCAGGTTAAAAAACGGACTATAGTTTCAGTGCTTTTAAGCATTCTTTATGGAACAGCTGTTAACTTTGAAGAGATAGAATAAATATAGGGTGTCATAAAATACTCGTGGCACAATATAGTCCTTTGTTGTTGGTGTAAGCCTGATTAAAATGACGCTATACCAAAATGAAATTAAAACAAACAAGTAAGGCTCGGTCAACTTGGTAATTTTAATTCTAAAGAGTGAAAAAGTTATTTGAAAGCAATAAAGTTTTTAAAACAGTTAAGTTTGTATTTGTGTACAGAAAGCAAAATATTATAAAACTAAACTTTTACCAATATATTTATCTGAGCAGCTTGCGAATAAATGCTAATAATCTATTCTACTGCAAGTTCCAAGGACACAGAGCGAGATAGAGAGAGACAGTTTAAAAGACTGCTATGTTTAGGTGACCCAAGAGAGACAACGGTTTCTTGGGAGTGAAGTTTACTGGCGAAATATTCTAAGCAAGGAACTCACTGGTTTAAGTTTTATTTACTAAACATATTCCTTATGTATTTTATGTTTTGTGATACTTTAGCTGGGTTAGTTTATAAATTCTTTTTGGTTTGTCTTTCTAACCTCAGTAAATCGTATAATAATACATTAACACTTCAAGAGAGAAAACTACTGAACTGTTTTATAGAATTCATTTTTGTGTGAATAAATTTTTCAGAGCCCGTAGATAATAGGAAAAATAAGTTGTTGAGAAAATGCTTTGTATATAACTAAGTGAAATAAAGATTAACCTTTTTTAGTCAAATCTAAGACGGTTTTGGTCCAGGCTACCCATATCACACTTTAATTAGACACACTGGTTTAAGTAGTTTCAACTTAGCTAATAATTTAGTGTTAGAAACAGTCTGAGTTAAACTAAAATCTTAATTAGGCCTATTTATATTTGCTAAGAAACAAAAAACTAATATTGTCTTTCTTCTTCACAACTCTTGAATCAAGAGCCCATAAAGACTCTTTTTGTGTTTAGCTTTAATTCTCGGAAAGAGAAGAAAAAGCTTCGGTTCTCACAATTTGCTTCTTACAACTGGGCATAATGTTTGGTTTTTAAATTTTTATACTGTACTTAATAATAGGTTTTCATGTACTATTTCATGATAAACTCTTCTGAACAATAAAATGAAGCCTGAGCTCTCCCAAGGAGCAATTAATTCTATAACAATCTAAAAATCATGTCTACCAATATGAAAATTGAAAATATCATAAACATTACAATACAATGTGAGACACACGTTGCTAATTTAGCTTTAACATAAATTTGCAATGTTTTATGGGGCTAAGTAATTGTCCAGCTAGCCACAGGAAGGAAAGGTGAGGTTGGCACAGGATATTAAAGCCCAATCATGCCTCGCCGCGTCCGCCCTCCAATATTGGTCAAAGTTGATCGCACATACTACATTTGCTTCCGTTTGCCCAACATCAAGCTTAGATGGTAAAAACATTTTACTACAAATTTAATTGTAATTCAAAGTGCTACAGGTACAAAAGAACAGTACCGTACAAATACAAGGTTATATTGCATTAACTTTTGGCGTAAAATCAGTCAATACGCAACTCATTTCCAATGCAAGTAATGTTTCAGGGTTGGTAAAAACTTTTTAACTGTCTCATAAGTATTTTCCTAGCATTATTAGCAAGTGTAATAAAAATACCCTTGTCCCAATTATGTACTCAGGGAAATTTTATAAGAACTTTTGGTGATATATGCTTGATTCTTTTGAGAATAATGTAAGTTAGAGAATAATGTACTATGTTTGCCTCAATGATAGTGTTGTGTGCATGAATTAGCTAACGCCAACTAGATGAAAGTAGTTGTATTAAGACATGTTAGTGAACAAAATTTGATAAAAACATTACTTTCTGCTTACACTATGGTGCAGGAGTAGAAAATAAAAGTGACAAATTAAGATTTACTGATTATAATGAGGTATAAACCTTAAACATAAATTATAAACATTATTTTTTTCTCTGTAACTATTTTAACCCTTTTGACACAATAAAAACCACTTTACCTTATCCTGATCAGTGATCACAATGATTCACAATTCCATTTAAAAGATCCAGTCTTTTACCTTAATAATTGAATCAACTTCTGTCACTTATTTAATAGTTATTAGTAGCAGGTCTATAAACTTGTTATTTATCATGTAGATTACTGTTATAGTATATATTCTACAAGAGAAAATTGCTGATTCAATATTAGCTAATTATTTTTTTCACACAAAGACAAAGACTTGACTCTTTATACAACTGTTGTGACCGAGTTTGTTTAGCACGCGTTTTGTATTGATTAATTGAAATATATTTGATAATTGATACATGTACTTTATTGAAAACAACAGAAAAATAGAACTGAAATGTTTACAATATAAAATGTAAATAAACATTGAATTAACAGCTGATTGTAAACAGAATTAATGCAAAGAGATATAATAATTCTCCCCCACATGAATGAAACAAGAAATAAATGCATTACATTTGGTAGTCCTTAAACTTGTTCGGCTTTCTTATTGTTCTTTCTGACCGTCTTACTTGATGTTCTTGTCTGCTCACTTCAGGTTGCATTTCTTGTTGTACCTCCGGTTCTGGTAATTGAGTGATGGGTCTCATATGTCTTCTATTCTGGTCATCTGTCCGATGGGAATGATGGAGTCTTTGGTTGGAAAATTTTACTTCAAAATCCAAGGGGACGTCATCTTGAGGATTTTGTTTGGAATGGTAGTCTATTTTGGGTAGTTCTGAAAAAGTAACTTTTTTCTTCTTCTCTTCTAGCTGTACCGTTTTTCTCAGTTGGTTTATATGTCTTTTGAGGATCCGGCCTGAATCAAGTTTTATGAGGTAATGTAGTTTCCCAAGTTTTTTCATTACAGTCCCAAGACTCCACACTTCTTTGTTGTTTACGTACAATCTTGTCTGCTCTCCCCCACATTAAGATTCCTTGTTCTTGGCATTAATGGTTGTTTAGATTTCTGAATAGGGCGCATTGCATCTAATTTAGTTCTTATTGATCTGTTTAAATACTGCTCTCCTGGTGTATTCCCATTCGCCAAGGGTGTAGTCCTGTAGTGGAAAAGTATCTTTTGGATTTTTACTGTCATTGGTAAGTTGTCATTTGACATAGTCTTTAAACGGTTTTTCAAGGTTTGTATATTGCGTTCTGCTAAACCGTTCGTAGCGGGATGTCCGGGTGATATAAACTTTTGTCTAATTCCATGAGATTTGCAATATGATTTGAATTCTTCGCTGGTGAAAATTGACGCATTGTCCGATACCATTACAATTGGGTAACCATGCATTGAAAATATTTTGTTAAGAAGCATGATGGTAGTTGATGTACCAGGAGAATTTTTCAACACTTCAATTTCAGCCCATCGAGATTTTGCATCGATAACAACCAAAAAATAATGTCCTTGAAATGGACCAGCAAAGTCAATATGAATGCGATCCCAGTTGTTATTTGGAAGATCCCAATGATGAACAGGTGCTTTAGCTGGATTGTTTCTAATGGATGCGCATTCAGGACAAGATCGGACTAAATGTTCTATATCTTTATCAATGTTCTTCCAGAAACAATGTCTACAAGCAAGCTGTTTCATCTTTGTAATGCCAAGATGAGTTGAATGGAGTTCTTTCAATACTTCTGTCTGTAGACTCTTAGGAATAACAACCCTGTGTGATTTGAAAAGAATTCCATCATCCACTGTATAATCACTTTCAATATCAATTTCATTCATTATTTTTACAAGTTCTTGATCTTTCTTAGTTTCTCTGGCTAACACTTCCGGAGTAAGCATGTCATTACTTATGGCAAAAACTGTTGAAGCACATAATTGATGAACTTCTTCGTTAAGAATCATGTCCATTGATTTCCTCTCTGGTTGCATGGGGGCCCTCGATAAACAATCGACATTTGCATTTTGAATACCTTTTTTGAATTCCACTGAATAATCAAAGCCTGACAGGAAAGAAGCGTAGCGTAAAAGTCGTGCTGATGTCATCTTGGGAGATTTTGAAGACTGATGAAAAATTCTGGTAAGTGGTTGATTATCGGTAACAAGAATGAAGTGACGACCATATAAATAATCAAAGAAGTGATCCACACCAAAAACAATTGCTAATGCCTCACGATCTAGTTGAGAATAATTTTGTTCGGCACTACTTAATGAGCGAGAAGCGAATGCTACTGGATGTTCTTTGTTGTCGATCATATGGGATAAAACTGCTGCTACTCCAACAGGACTTGCATCTGTAGTCAGCTTCACAGGTAATGATGGATCAAACTGCGTTACTACCCTTTCACTTGATATCTCTTCTTTGAGTTTATTGAAGGCTGTTTCACATTGAGTGGACCAAATAAATCTTTGGTTCTTTTGAAGTAGTTTTCTCAAAGGAGCAGTCATAGTTGATGCATTTGGCAAAAATCGGGAGTAATATGTTATCATGCCTAAGAAGCTTCGAACGTCAGCTACTGACTTAGGGCGTGGAATGTTAAGGATAGCTTGAGTTTTCTTCTGGCATTTTGATATCTTGTTATGTTCAACGACATGTCCTAAGTATTCGATTCTTGTTTGGAAGAATTCACACTTTCTCTTGTTGAGATGCAGGTCATATTCTCGTAAACGGGTAAGGCAAGCGTACAAATTTTCCTTGCATTCTTCTAATGTTTCTCCATGAACAAGAATGTCGTCAAAGTACGAAATGGTGTTATTCAATCCATGTAAAATCTGATCTAGTGCACGATTGAATTCTGCAGGTGCAACCTTTATGCCAAAACTTAATCTATTCATGCGATACGTACCTCTATGAGTCGATATGGTTTGAATCTTACTGCTTAGATCGTCAGTTTTCAAGTGTAAATAAGCTTTGTACAAGTCTAATCGACAAAAGTATTTCGAATTTCGGAGACTGTTCAGAATGTCATTTACCTTCTTTGTTGGGTAATTGGAATTGACTAGTTGATTATTGACACCGACCTTATAGTCGACGCAAAGTCGAACTGTTCCATCTGGTTTTGGAATAACCACGAGGGGTGAACCCCAGTCACTCGATACAGTTTTTGTTATTATTCCAGCTTTTTCGAGGTTATCTAGCTCACTTTCTACTTTTTCGCGGAGTGCAAATGGCACATTACGGTCTGGTGTATAAGCCGGTTTTGCACCTTCCCTAAGGTTAAGCTTTACAGTGTAATTAGGGACACATCCTACCTTTTGCTCAAAGATTTCAGGAAAAACTTCTCCAACGTTTGATGCATCAATTGAAAGAATGTTTTTGTCAAATGATTCTGTATTATTGGATTTGTCTCTATCAATATCATGTAAGTTTATGTTCAAGTTCCTGGTCCAAATTCGTCCTAGTAGTGGAGAGTGACCGTCCGGTACAATGAACATTTCTTCAATTGATGTAATGTCACGAAATTGAACAGACACTTCAACTTTTCCTATTGGTCGGAAAATGTTATTTGTGTAAGATCGAAAGGCTATGTTTGTTGGAACCACTCTGTTGGGGATATTAAGATTTTTGAAGATGTTTTCCGGCAACAAAGTGTATCCTGCACCCGTGTCTACTTCAAATTGAACTGGTTTACCTTCTAGAATGACATAAACTAAATATTTCTCTGAGTTTGCCTGTGCTTTGTAATTATACACATCTACGACATTATTTATTCCAAATTCTGTTTCACTATCATTATTATTTGAATGATTCTGGCCTACTTGATTACAAGCGTCAGATTTCAGAAGAGTTTTTATGCATACTTTTTCAACATGTCCAGTATTTTGGCAAGATTTACATTTTAGCTTGAAGGAATTTATTCTACATTCATTAGCTTTGTGATTTTCACGTCCACATCTTAAGCATTTGTTATTTAACCCTAGTTTTACGTAATCTATGCGTTTCCTAGACTGAGATCGATGGAGTTGATGTTTAGATCTTTGTTTGTCCCGGCCCCTATCACTAGATCGATTTCTAGTTTTGCTATCATTGAACTTAGATACTTTATTTACCTCTACTTCAGATGAACCGAGGCTAGTACTAACTGGTTGAGACCTTGAAAGTTCATGGCTGCCCACCTTGGCTGCCTCAAGTGCTATTGCCTTAGCTACTATTTCATTGAAACTAGTTATTTCTGACTGGAGAATTTGTTCTCTTAGCCAGGTACTTCGAATTCCCCTTATAAATTGTGCCCTTAGAAAAACATCAGCAATTTGAACTTCGTTATCACATTGGCATTTTACAATGAAGTCACAATCAGCAACATGTTTTTTTAAACCTGCCACAAAATCTGCGATATTTTCATTTTCTTTTTGATATCTAGATAGGAACTGATGTTGTGTAACCAATATGTTTTGCTTAGGTACGAGATGATTTTCTAAGGCATTCATAAGGTCTAAGTAATCGAGTTCAGAAGGAACTTTAGGGGCTACTAATGCTGACAATATGTTGTAATTGGAAGCACCAATTGAATTTAATAACATTTGGGAACTTTTCTTTTTGTCATTAAGCATTCCTTTCATGTCTAGGTAATTTTCAAACCTTTGTTTATATAGCTTAAAACTTTCCTTCTTAGGATCAAAGTTTTCAAAAGGGGGTGTGTGAGTAACATTGATTACTGAAGTCTGATTAGTCAAATTCTCACTTGAACTTGAATCAGAATCATTTTTAGCTAAAATTTTGTCTACTAAGGCTTGATGGTTTTGATTGATAAGTTGAAACAACTGTTGTAACTGTTCTGGATCCATTGAAAAAAATTAACCTTTGTTTTGTAAACAAATGTATTATTTTTTTAAATTGTTCTGTTGAAATTTATATGGTCTTGACTTAATTACCTTTCTATACTTCTTTTCACCGTAGTCGCCATTCTTTCTGTTGTGACCGAGTTTGTTTAGCACGCATTTTGTATTGATTAATTGAAATATATTTGATAATTGATACATGTACTTTATTGAAAACAACAGAAAAATAGAACTGAAATGTTTACAATATGAAATGTAAATAAACATTGAATTAACAGCTGATTGTAAACAGAATTAATGCAAAGAGATATAATAACAACCAAATACAATACAATCCTAATTTAGTTTACTACCAAAAAATTTTGTGAATTTGTAATTTTGAAAATATCAAAATAAACATTGGCCGTTGTGTTTTGTTCCTATAAATAACACAGTTGCAAAACTGCCCGCAGATATGTTTCACAGAGTTGCAGTTGGTGAATAGAGTTCAAGTGGCAACATCTAAACTTTTGGTTTATGTAACTATAAAGTTGTTTTGTTACATTATTGTCTACAATGATTGTTTCGTCCTTTGTAAATTTCAACAAAGCTGATGTTCTGGGTTTACCTAAAAAAAGATTAAAATGGCGGAGGATTATATTTTTTGTTTCTCGTAAAAGGGTTAAAAGGCTTGACATTTAAATAATCTTAAAAGTTTATAATATTCCTCTCAATGTCACCAATAACAATTTTCATTTTCATGTACTTATTTCAAGAGGTTTTAATGTTTAAGGTTTGTGTATCACAACTTCTAAAGGAAAATATATCTATCACATATTATTTTTCATTCGGTACCTTTTCTCAGTTAATATGTTACAAGATGGGTCTTTCTTAAAACTAAACCAATTACATTTAACAAAAGGAATGAAGAGGATATTCATATTTGTTATGATAATTATTTTGGTATAAATAATGTTTTACTTCAAAACAATTATTAATATGCTAAGGGCATTTTTTGCGATTGGATCTTCTTTCATGATTTTTAACTGATTTTCAAGTTTTTGGTGTTGTTGGATAAGGCTCGGTCTAGCTATAGTTACAGTATTTCTAAAGAAAATTGATGAGAATCGGTCCCCAGGGCTACCTAGGCCTTTCGTGGTTTTAAAGTTTAAAACTTTTTAAACTAATCTGGTCCAGAAGGTCTAAGTTACATCAACTGAAATTCTGATTGAATTTTGACCAGGGAGCAATTTCTAGCATTTATCAATTTTAAAATTTCATTTGCTGTCAATTTGAGTGGAAACAATTATACCCATGCAAACATAATTACTCCCACAGCCGCTGATCCCCACTCTTGACAGCTTTGAAATACAACTCATGTTCAGATTAGCTGTTTCTAAGTGAAAATAAACCCATGTGGTTTAATTTCAGGTTTCAGTTATTGGGCAGATAATTAAATTACTTTTGAGTTTTGTTTTAATGTGGTAACTCTAAAGGGCATTGTGTTGTATTTTTATAACTGTATCTAATATTTATATTACTATGGAAATTTTTACAAAAACTAACTAAGCCAGTCATTATAGTACAATAATAAATGATTTTCATTTACAGTATCATCTCATTATATTAAATCATCTCGTTATGTTAAAATAGTTTCCCCAATTCTAAAACCTATCATCCCAACCCTAAACAATATTGCAGTATAATAATGGATGGTAATCTAATTGATTTCTGGCAAAGTGACTATTTTTCTGATCCATTTTATGTCAATTTGGTTTTACATTTTAGCTGAAAAAAACCGATAACCTTGACCTTGGATCTAAAAGTTTTAATTTTAAGAAAAGTAGAATTTTCCTAAATCGTGTGTTTAGATTTCAATTCTGAATTTTTGACAGTCTACTAACTTATATAATTATTCCTAACCAATACTTATTAGGACACCTAACGCGGTTTATTATGGTTAAAATTTATTTTCAATTATTCATTTCAGGGATATTGTTAATTTGTAGTTTACTGAAAGTTGACTTAACACTTCACAATACATGACAGGAGGAATGGGTTATTGACAGGTATGTTATGTTTGTCTGTCAGAGAAATACAAATTCTGTCTAGAGACTGCGATGTTGAGAGAATGGGGAGAGTGGAGAGAGGAAGGCCTCGAGGATATGAACTCTGCTCCCTTCCATCTTCATGTTTGACTTCTTCTGTTGGCGTTTTATTTTGTTGTTGACTAAACTAAACTTTTAGATGTGATTGGCCTACTAAAGAAAAAAGGTTAAATTAAATAATAAACATATTAAAAGTTATCATCAAGCACAAAAAAAATATAATTTTTAGTTTTGTTGAGTATAGAAATAAAAAATAAACATAAACTTTGTTTAAAATTCATTGTTGGTGATGGTGAGTTTACGTTATTGTTTAGACATTATTGTGGACATTTTCAATCACTTATTAGTAAAATAAATCAGTGTTAGTTCATAATTTTTGTGACTGCCTTTTCTGTTTTCAGGTTTGGCTATGGACTTCTCCAGGTTCGCCTTGTGTGTTTTGATAACTTTTTATGTTAAAAGAAGATAAATTTCTTCCACCTGAAGATTCCAGATCTCAGAACGTCATAAATTTGTTTTCAGTGATGGAAAATGTTTGCAATAATTTACTAAACAATAACATAAACAATCAAAAGAGAATTGAATTTTAAGCTTGGATGATAAAACAATTTTTATTTAAAAAAAACTTTACTTATAAAAAATTTACAAAATTAAGTTATTAACATTTTTTTAATGTTCTAGTTAATTCTTAAACTGTATTGCAGTATTGCTATGCTATTTAAGAATTTTGATTTAAGAATCTATTAGCATTATCCAGAAGAGATCTAGATATGCAAACATATGCTACATTCGACTCCTGGTAGCTCGAATCTCGAAAAGTTTAAAACCTCGGTATCTCAAATTAATTTTAATCCCCTTAAAAACTTGCTTAAAGCAAATAAAAACCCAAATATACTCGAAATAATCTTGCATGAAAGTTTCATAGAACATTTTTTTATTTTAAAATTAATGGTATAATACAGTTTTATAGAATTCAAATAGATATTAAAAATATTCCATTAAAAACAGTTCTAAATAAAATTAATGTATTTTGAGTATCAAACGTGTTATGCAACTTTTAAATTTATTTGTTTCTTAGATAGGCTATATACATTTGTTGTATGGCCTATCTTAGTTATTATATAATAGTTTTTTTAATCATTTATTACAATCAAGCGAGTTATTAGAGAGTTTTTGCACATACGGTAAATGAATACGGTAAACGCTAAATGCTATTGTAATAATGGCCGATTTAGGTACTTTTGCTGCTTCGAGGTACAAAATCTCGTTGAAAAGTGAACAATAGTAACCATTAGACACCATTCATACAGTTGAACTATCCTGTATAACGTAATATACGTAAATCTGCCAACTTAAAAATAGCGTTTAGCGTTTACCGTAAGATTTACCATATGTTGCAAAAACTCTCTATTAAGGTGTTAGTAGTTAGATCCACTATCAAAGTTCACTTGGTCATAGCTCAGAATATTACCATAGAAAAATTTTCTGTGATATTACTCAAGATAGTACTGTATAAACCGGAGAACCTCTTTACCTATTTAACATTCAAAACAGTAATAGTGTACTTTGCTCCCACAAGAAGAACATGTTGATTACATGAGGTGTTAATGTGTATGTTCACTGCTTTAGTTCTCTGGTTTCTACAACAAAGCACTAAGGTGAAATGGTATTGTTTGCAAAATTAAACTATCTGTAATTTAAATAAGAATAATAAAAAAATTGAGACTGATTTAATTAAAAATATTAATAATATCAGTTTATAATTTAAATTCAAAATTACTTTCTCTGTACAAAAATATTTTTGGAAACAAGTGAGTTCTGTCTCTTCTTGAATGTGACGAATAAAATAAGATACTTGTTGACATAATTCTTAAATTTCTCTATGTAAATTGTACTTGGATTTATCTGTAACTATTTTGTATCTTACATGCTTTTATTAAGAAATGGGTGCCTCATTACACTTACATTTGGAACACAGAAATTTGGTTTAGGCTTAACACACGTTTGATTCACAAAATTACTGCACAATTCAAGGATGTTTGGCAAAAGAGCTTTAAGGCATGATACTAAAGCAATTGGCTGTTCATACAGCAAGGAAGAACATGGAATTGAGTATGGTAAATATAAAATTCAGCGAGGGAAACGTGATTGCCACTCACCCAGATCAAAGATAATTTTTTTGCAATTGGTGCAACAGCTGACGCAAAGAAAGTGATCTACCATGGCTCATCATTAATATGCAGCAAAAATGTTGTTTGAATATTAATCATGAATTATGATGTTTCCCCATCAAGTTATAAAAACCTATATAATCGATTTAAACTAGAGATTACCTAATGGTGGACATTCGATTAAAATTTCACTTGATATAATTAATACCCCCCATCGCAGCAATATCCAAATTAGTAATATTAATTTTGACCAGCTAAACCTGTAAACAAAATTAATTTTCTGGGGTAATTCCAGTGAGGCTTCTAGAGTATTCCTTGCCCAAAAAAGAGTCATCAGATTAATTGCAGGCACTGGTCCCAGAGATTCGTGCAAACAACACTTCCAAAGATTAGGCATTCTTCCACTCCCATCAATGTACATTTTCCAATGTTTCATCTTCTTAAAAGTTAACTCCGATAAATTCTTCAACAGGAACCATTCAACACAGTCATTTCACTAGGAATTCTTCTTTACTTCAATACCCTCTTCACAGGACCTCTTTTCTTGAAGCTGCGCCATTGTACAGTTGTCTGAGAATATTTAATAACTTCCCAACTTCCATAAAAAATGAACCTTGTTTAAGAAAATCTAGAAAACAAGCTTTCGAATATTTGTCCAGGCAGTCATTCTACAGTGTGAATGAGTTTCTCTCACCTGCCACAAGAAATGACACGCACTAGGGATCCACTGCTTGATAATAATCAAGCGGGAATAGATTGTTTATGTTTTATTATTGCTCATGTGGTATGTTTTGTTGTAAGTAATTTTATGATTTTGTTATTTTATGTAAGTAATTTTATGTTATAACCATGACGAGTCTTATGCCTTTGCACCTGTGTGCATGTACTGGCGTGCCATATAATTGTAAATAAATAAATAAATAAAATTTCATCACATGCTCATAAATAGGGAAATAAATGTCTATTCTCCTTATGATAAATATAGGGAAAGAGTATGCAGGTATGCTGCCATGGGGAACACTAAAAGTAGGTTTTTAGCATAGAAAAAAAAATTTGACCATATGAACCCATACACTAAGGTTCATCTACATCAGTCCATAAATAAACGCGTTTGCCTATTTTCCATATGATTAACATGGGAAAAGAGTATGCAGGTTTGCTGCAATGATAAGCACAAAAACCAAGATTTTTTACCATAAATGGATGAATCTCAACCAAATGGAGCTAAATACCAAGTTCCATTCAAAAATATTGGTTAATAAGTGGAATATTACACATCCTTATTCTCCATATATATTTATATATATATAGGGAATTTATATATATTATATATAAATTTTAATGACTGTTATTTTTGGTCTCTGGGCACTACAAAACAAAAAAGTAACATGGTATTGGTCTTACCATGAGACCTACGGTAATAGCTTATTCCCTATGGGAAATTTGCTAAATAAAAGTTTTATAATGAAACATTGGTTTTTTCTGGTTTGATCGTAGTCAAAAAACTTAATTTTTAACATTGGTCTTATGGGTTGCTATTTTGGTAACAAAATAACAACGAAAGGTATACAAAAATAAAGAACAGTTATGTTAAGCAGACCTTTTGAAACAGCTGTTAACTGTGAAGAGGTATAGTTGGCTGTTGGTGGAAATTTAATAGCTTTATTACTACTAGTATACGTGTTGCTCGAAATCGAGCAATTTATTTTCATACAATGCAAATGTTACATTTAGCTCTAAATCAATGACATCCGACCAATCCAATATTGTGAATCTCTTTAATCACCAAAACTACACGTATTTACAGCTGATTTATTACAGATGTTAAAAATGCTTTATTCAATCCCAATGTTATTTAAATGGGAAATTTTGAGATTTAAATTGTGGATAGCGCCTTTATTTTCAGTCCGATTCTTATCAGTTTTTGGCGGTTTTCTTATCAGTACCTTGAGCACTATTGTAATAGCGTAATCCCTATAGGGAAATTCGCTAAAATAGAAAGTCATCATCCCAAGAAGGTTATTTTTTCAAAAAGCAAATAAGAGTTGTGTTCTTGGCTTGAGAAAAGTGTAGATGAGTGAAACCATATGAAAATTTTCACTGAGATCTTGTTCCAGAAAAATTTGTACTTTAAAACTTTATATTACATTCTACAATAATTACAAGTATTAGTATCTTCATTTGAATAAACAAACTAAATTATCAACAATTGGTTTCCATCTTTGTAGCGAAGCACTTGAGGCAATTGCAACATAATGAAGTCTGAATGAATAATAAAGCACTCAATCAACTTAAAGCGCTTACGGCAAACTTTCTCAGGAGTTGTACATAATTGACTGCTTGCTCATAAAACGCTGAACTTTATATTAATATGTTTTATGTCTTAAACCATATCTTTTATGATAAACAATTGTTTTAAAATCCTTAAACAACACAAAATCAGAATTAATTAAGTAAATGACATTAATTCTGTAATGAACAAGGAATTTTAATCAATAAATTTTATATGGTTTTGTGTTAACAATTATAACATTTTGTTTATAAATTTGGTAAAAATTTCAAATCTTATAGTACAAACAACTTTATCTGACTTTGAAACAACATCCTCAGATTATTGTCTACTCTCAAGAGAAGCAGATGATTAAAAATTATAATATTTGAAGAAATACACTTGTTATTTATTGAATTAAATTAACAACTTAAGTTTTTAACCTTCAAATTTGAAAAAAAATCATGACTTTCTGAGCAACCTGGCTGTTTTTAAGTTGGCAAGTAATGATTTGTCATGCGAATTACACTCAAATATTGAAAATAATCATCTTTGGACAGACAAAAACCACCGCCTTATAAATGAGATTATATTTTATCACAGGTATGTTGGACGACATCGTAGTTCTTTATGATGGGAACAGCAGACAGCTTCAACTCTTTTGTAATTTAATGAATAACTTCCACCCGCAACTCAAATTTAAAACTGAATTTGACAACAATCACAGGCTGAATTTCTTAGATTTACCATAAATAGGGAACAAAGAAAACATAACATTCAAAATTTGAAGAAAACCCACAGCTATAGATACATCAAGTACGAAACTTCTCATCACCCATATACCCATAAACTAGCAGCCTACAATAATTTTGTCCATAGACTTCTTACAGTGCTGCAAAGCCAAGGGACTACGAAAAGTGATAAAAAAAATTAAAATACTTAGCTATCTCAAATCTTCACGTTAAATTGAATTGATAAAAAACCAGTACAGTGCAATAAAAATTTTAAAAAAATACTGGCTACAAAGAAAAAAACAGAATACATTTCAATGGAATTTGGCGAGAAACTCCATCACACGCTCAAAAATGAGATGAAAAAACATGGTAAAACTGTTGCATTTAAAAACCTTCTTAAAACCCAAACAATAATAAAGATTTGAGTGAAACGACAGGTGTCTACAGATTATCTTGTGATAACTGTGATAAATTCTATATCGGGCAAACGGGCAGAATATTCAACAAACGCCTCAATGAGCATCTACCAAAAAAGGGTTTTAGTACAGAAGTCTAGTTTTGCAGATCATGTGATTAACAGCAATCACAGCTGCGCCGGATTACACATTAATTTAAAGCCAATGCATACTGTCATAAAGGTCGGGTCATGAATGTAATAGAACAATATGAAATTTATAAAGCCGTGAAAACCAACCCTAACAATCTCCTCAACGACAAAAATACTTTCCAGGCCAATAGTTTATTTGAAACAATGTTAAGATTAAATGAACCACCGTCAGGAGCTGGATTCAAGAACACCGACGATCAAAGGTCAACTCAAGACAAACGCTTTGCCTCCAGTTGAATCTCAGCACATGACCGCGCAATAAAACCCGTTCCGTCTGCGAAAATATGAGTACCGGTACTGTGACCTTTGTTTATGTTAGAATGTTTTTGTTTTTGTTTTGTGGCAGTTTTAAAAACTTATGATGCACCTGCTAAGGCAAGTTTTTGATGATCTTGTACTGGATCTGATGATGGCAAGACATCGCTGAAACGTGTAATCCAACCAGGTTCCACAGGATCATTTGGCGGACTAACAGGTATTATACCTTTACCCAAGTGACCTTTACCAGGTATTATAACCTTTTCACAAGTGAATTACACACTTTTTTTAGGCATCGGCAACCAAACAAATAAAATTAAATGAACTTCGGTAAGAACCAATGAGTTTTAAATATTGGTGAGAAAAATATTTTGTTGTTTTACAGTGTTACCCGAGGGTATAAAGGAGAGAAAGAGGACAGTTTTTGTGCCTGAATAAATGAAACGCATCCCCCAGAGCTGGAGGGAGGCTGTATTATTCACAGACTCGCCTGCGGCTCGATGGGGGCTCCGCCCCCATACCCCCTTAGGAGTTGCCCCCTAGTTTGAATTAGTAAAAAGTCAAGTATGAAATAGTTTAGTTCCACAGAAGAACTGGACAGCCAAGACAGTAACAAAACCGTCTAATACACACAATTCACAATCAATAGTAAAAAGCTTTAATAATCTCCTATGAATCGGGTTTAATAGCCCTTCTTAGTAAATAGTAGAAAAAATAGAGCTGTGAAATGATAATTATTTATGTAAATATTCTAGGTGTTACGCTGGATTGAGGGTCCAACCCAATAATTGGTTGCCGAAATTAAATAAATTACTGTCAAAACTCATACAATGACCAGACTACTTGAGGGCTCAACTCCCATGACAGTAACAGAAGCCGCCAATACACACTACTCACAATTGATAATAATAATCTTTGAGCCCACGGCTCATGATTTAATCCCACTCCATAGTTTCACTTAATTCGTTAAAAATATAATGAAGTTGTGAAATAACTTGTGTTAACTATGTAAATAGCCATGCTCAAAAATTGTTGTGTTAAAATTTGTAGATACGATTATAATTGCACATGATCGAGGTAATAGGTGTATTCTGAAAAGATAAAAGTGGAATAAAACTATAAGTTTATATAGAGGATCGTTGTATGCTATAGAAGAAAATTAAGACAAAATAAAGATATTTGAAATTAAAAAATACAGTATAGGCTAAGATGCTTCAGTTCCGCCACGGGGATTCCAAGAAACTCAGGAATCATATATGTACCATAAAAAAGAAAGGATAACATAAGGATAACATTTTTATCTTTTAAAATCAGAAATTATTAAATTAACAATTTAAAATATTATATATTTTGGTTCAGAAAATTAATAAAAATAAGAGCCCTAGTAGTATGTAATAGATCACAGGGTAGTAGGTACTATAATCATGAAGTCTTAAAGTCTTTATAAAGTCTTAAAATGAAGAAAGTTGCAACTTTGTCCTAAATGTGTAAATTATTGAAAAGTAGAGTTGTAGCAGGTTAGGTCCACCGAAGAACTGGTCCGCTTAGACAGTAAGAAAACCGGCTAATACAAAAATCGCCTGTAGCTCGTTTTTAAAACCACTTCCTAGTTCTCCTTAGTTCGTAAAAAAATTAGAATTGTGAAATCATAATCAACTATGCAAATATTCTAGGTATTATGGTGGATTGAGGCTACACCCTCTTTCCCAGCAATTAGTTAAACCCAATTCTTGAATTGCTGTAAAAATCTCAAGCACTGAACAGGCTAGTTGAGGCCTCCACCCCCATACCCCTCGTTGTGTTCGCCGAACAAGTTAGTAGTTTACCAAGTCTCAAACATTGAAAATCTTCCCATAATATTTTAAGTTAAAATTGTTAATTTTGTTTGATAACTGTACTGATCAGGTTATGAGTGTGGGCGTATGGGTGGTTTCTAGGTACTATATCTGAGTATTATTAATTTGGATTTTAAAAGCAACTATACAGTAGTAAACTAATCGTAAGGGGATGTGACGCCATTCCTTGCCCCACCCTCTTAGCGCAAAAAGTATGAAAAAAATAAACTAGATGAAATAGATGAAAAGGTAGAATGACTAAGCTAGTTAAACTATTTTGCAGATCAGTGAAAAAATAAATAATGTAACAAAAACAAAAAATGGAAAACATGAACAAACCGTTTGGAACCCGCCAAAGAGTATTCACAAAAATAGTATTCGATACAAAATAAAAATGTTTATTACGAAATAATAATTATTCTAGTTACTCCTCATAAATCATGTTGAAGTTACAGGGATATTGTAAAAGTTCATTGAATGTAAAATTCGAACTTCACATACAATATAACTGTCGTTAGGCCTAGTAAAAAGTTACAGAATATCAAATTCAGTGATGATAAAAGTTGCAAAACGGTCTCAAAATAAAGATTTGAGATACGACAAAAAGTTAAATTTTTATATGTTAGATATATCTTGCTAATTCGGAAACAATCTGCAACAGAGATATTCGTTCATATTGAACAGGTTAAATAATAACACATAATACGAGTATTAGCAGGCATTAATTATAATTTTTTTAAGTTCAATATTTTTAGTGTTAAACTTTAAAATAAAGTAAATTTCCTTCAATATCACTTATTCTGCCATTCATCACAATTATTTTATATGTTTGATGCTTTTAATGATATCGGTGCCGTTCAAGATATGTCCATGCGCAATATTGAAGGAATTAAATAATTTTACAGTGGTTATTAAAAAGTAACCTCCACATATGGTAAACCACCCACATAAATAAATAAGTTAACTTAAAAACTGACTGGAGGGTAAGGCTCCTTTTATTCACCCGCGACATGTCGCAGCGGGCTGTCGCAGCGATTTTGTAAGTGCATTGATTTAAATAGGGACGTTTATTCAGAAATGAGCGGTCTCAGAAGTAGCGATGTGTCGCGGCGTTTTGTAAATTCTGTCGCGTGCACTTAGAAATCGCTGGCGACGAGCGGTTTCTATATGCATTGGTTTGTATTGGGCCGTTTATTCAAAGCGGCAGCCCGCGTTCACTCTCGCAGTGCTGCCAACCCAAGCGGCCTCGAACATCACAACACGTGCTTGCCTTTGTGTCTGGGCGACTACCAAATGTAGTTGGCAGCACTGTTACCCCTTCCACACGACAGCGGTCAACAGCAGCGACTTGTCGCGTGAAAATTTGGCACAGCGATCTGCCGCAGCGACAGCCCGCTGCGACATGCCGCGGTGAATAAAAGGAGCCTTAAGGACCAACAAAACGTCAAAGAATAACACATAATATAAGCTGGCATTAATGATGAATTCTTTGTAGTTCAATTTTTAAAGAGCGTTGCACTTATAAATACAATATTTCATCAATAATAGGTTATCCAACAAAACGTTAAAGAATAACACTTAATATAAGCTGGCATTTATGATGAATTCTTTTTAGTTCAATTTTTAAGAGAGTAGCACTTCTAAATACAATGTTTCATCAATAATAGAAGAAAATTCACCATTGACGAACTTCCAAGCTAGCGCACATGCTGCATTAGCT